>JABUQX010021310.1:0-27277 GCA_015478945.1 Trachelipus rathkii | reverse complement strand
AATATAATATAGTATAATATATTATATAATATAATATATTATGATATTATATTATATATATTTATATAATTAAATTTATATATTATATAGTATAATATGTAATATATAGATTATATTATAAATAATATCATATAAGTATATTGAGATTTATTATTATATATATTTTAATTATATTAATATATTTATATTATTTTTATTTATTATATATAATATATTATTTATTTTTATAATGTATATTTATATATATGATTAGTAATTATTATGCCTGATTTAATTAATATATGATATTATAAGAACTGTTTTGGTTAGTAAATGCTCTTACGAAATATTTATTTTATTAATTTATGTATATATATAAATATTAGTATAATATATATATATTGTTATTGTGGTATTTTATTATTATTATTATTTTTAGTTTATATTTGGAGGTTTACTATATTTTTTGATAGTATTTATATTATTATTGTTAGTTTTTTAATATTTTGTGTAGAATTTTATGTATTATATATATATATAATATATATATATATATAATATATATATATATTATATATATATTATAAATATATATATAAATTATAATTATTATTTAATATATATATTATATATAAATATATAAAAGCTATATATATATAAGTATATAAATTATATATATAAGTAAGATATTATTTTGTTTGTTTTATCACAGGGATTGATAATGGTTTATTTTATGTAATATAGTTTAAATTATAATACTTAAATAAAATATTAATATATTATATGTGCAGAGTGTTGATTTTTATTTTTTTTTTTTTTTTGTTTGTCTAAAAAGTGCTCAAGTTTAGGAAAATGAAATAAAATTATTAAAAGCAGTTGTTTACGTTGCCCAGTTTAGTTCTGTAAACATCGAGGATATGGTTAAGTCGGTAATGAAACTAGGCAAGATAATAATTAATGGGATGAGATTGTGTTAAAAAAAAACATGTCGCAAAAGAACTCTTCATAAGGAGGATTTATACTACTGGAGAGGCAAAAGGGAGTTTCCTTAAGAATGTTAGTTAGAGAGTTGAATGACGCAACATTTCACAAGCGGAATGAAATGGAGAGGTCAGATGAGCGGTAATAGCAATGAGGCGAGTGTCTTAAACTCCACCTTTTAGTGACAACTGTGACGGGTACACGAATTGTTGGGCGCAACTCCAGTCGGGGCGGACGGACCAACAACTGGCGGACGACACAACTGCCAAAAAGAAAGTAGTCGTCATAGTGTGGAATGAATTTTGAAAAGCTGGCTCAGAACTAAACTCTTTAAGAAGCTGTTTAACTATGAGAATCATAAAAATTTCTCTTTAAAGAAAAGATCGCAAGGGAAAATGACAACCAAAAATATTAAAGGGACAACAAGTGTTCGGATTGTGTTTTCAAGTTATATGTTCTTTAATCAAACCATCAGTACGAAAACATGCAGATTTTATAGATGTTATTCTTAGAGACTTTGGCTACACACCAGAAATTAATATAAGATGTATTACAAGTTATATAGATTATATAAATAGTATATAAATATTATATACATTATATAGAATGTTATATACAGTTATATAATTGTAAACCAGTTATATAGATGTTAGTTGCAGCTATAATAGGATGCTACATACAGCAATCAGACGTTATAATACAGATATAGAATTTATATGCATTATGTAGATGTATATAGCCACTATATAGCATGCTATATACAGTCAGTTAATACATATGTTATATGCATTATATAGTGTATATTACAGTTATACGGTTATGTTATTAATCAGTTATATAGATTGCTGAATATAACATTTATATTGATGTTATATACAGTTAATATATTATATAGTATAAAATATTATATATATATATTATATATATATATTAGATATATTATATATATAATATATATTATAATATATTATAATTATATATATATATATATTTTATATACAGTTATATAGCTATTTATATATACAGTTATGGAGTGTTATATACAATTATATAGATGTACGATTGGTTAGAAAGTATGAGGGTGGAACAAAGTTTTGATGCGTAATCGAATGAATCATCTCTTAGCAGATGGTAAACACTATATTCATCAATGTGAAACTAGAATAGAAGAAGAACTAAGAATGTAGTTAAACTGAATTTCTAGAATAATATGCTGTGAGTTGCCAGTTTTAAAATGATAAATGAGCTTGAGAAGAGAGGATGTGTTTCTATGAAAGATTCCTGTACCTTTTCTATCAAATGAAAAGTGTTTATTGTATTAGAGTAATAATAAATAATGATTTTAAAAAAGTTGGATTTATGGAGAATAGACGGAAACAAGAGTAGTGATTTTGTACTACCAGTTATTCTCTATATTGGTAGTGAGTGGTATTAGTTTATAATTATATATTATACTATATAATATATAATATATATATTATATAATATAGATATATATATATAATATTATTATATATATAGTATTATTGATATATTATATAATATATATGTTGTGGTATGTTATTAATAGTTCAGCAAAGATTCTTAGGATGAGAGCAAAGAAACATTCGAAACAGACAAACAGAAAAGAAAAATCATTGGCACTTATATGAGCTTAACCTTATTCTTCTATTGTTTTGCAATTTAAAATATAAAATAAAATAAGAAATAATTTAGTTTCATTTTTAAAATATGAAAAAGGAAAAAACGAAAGATGAAAAAATAATACAAAATAAAAAAAAAAGACAAGCAAAAAGAATAACCTCGCCTATTAACGGAGAATAAAAACCTCAATAAAACCAAAATTATATCACTTTATCAAATAACTCAATAATTAAAAATCAATTAAAACCAGCATTATTACTTTTCTTTTTAGATACAAAAACACTCTCAAAAATAAAAAAAATTGCAAATAAATAATAAATAAATAAATAAAAATGAAATTATTTTGTTGTAAAATTATTTTAAAATAAAATAAAATATAAGTAATTTAGTATAAAAACGTTGTTTATATAATATATATAATAATATTATATATATATAAATATAATATAGGGGAGTTATATTTGGTGTTATGTATATTTTTTTGTAGTTGTTATTATTGTATGTGTTTGGTATATTATGATTATGTAGGTATTGTTATATATAAATGTGTTATAGAGTATTATATGATATATATATATATAATAATATATATATATTATATATATATATGTATATATATTATTATATAATATATATATATATATATATATGTAATAATATAGTTATATATATTATTATTATATATATATATATATCTTATATAATATATATTATATATAATAATATATATATATATATATATCTATATATAATATATTATATATTAATAAATAGTTATGATTGCATATATAATAAATGTATATATAATATAATTATATTATATATATATATAAATATATAGTACTATATTATATATATTATTTATGTAATATTGGGGATGGTGTATGTTTGTGGTTAGGGTAGGTTATGTTACGCTAGTTTAGTATATATGTTATATAGTTTTTTTTTAGTATATATAGATTGTTTTTACTATATATATGTATTATTATATTATTTGGTATGTATGTTATTATTTTTATTTTTAGGTTATGTATGTGTATATATTATTATAGTATATATGTATATGTATTAATTATATATTATAGATATATATATATATATATATATATATATATATAATATATATAATTATATTATATATAATATAGAGATATTTTAACAACATTTATAATATTTAGAATAAAATTATATATATATATATATATATATATATATATATATATATATATATATATATATATATATATATATATATATATTATAGATAATAATATTATATTATATATAAATATGTCTGTCAATTGCATAGATGAATTGTTCTTATATAAAAGCATCCAATAGGATGTCGAGTTCCTTATATTAAATAAACTATTAAAATTTAAAGCTTTACTAATTAGGAAGGTAATGAAATTTTAAATTGAAATTTTAAATTTAAATTTTAAAATTTTAAAGTTAAATTTCTTTTATTAAAATTATTCAATTAATATAAAGTTTATAATATATATTATATATATATATATATATATATATAATTATATATATATATATATATATTAATATTATATATATTATATACTAAAACATATATTTAGAATGTATATTAATATAATATATATATATATTACATAAATATATATATATATATATATTAAGATATATATATCTATATAATATTATATATATTATATATTATTATATATAATATACTATATTATATATAGAGAGAGAGAGAGAGAGAGAGGGGAGAGAAGAGAGAAGAAGAGGAGAGAGGAGAGAGAGAAGAAAGAGAGAGAGAGAGAAGAGAGAGAGGGAGCGAGAGAAGAAGAGAGGAGAGGAGGAGAGAGAGAGAGAGACGAGAGAGAAGAGAGAGAGGATTAGAAGAGAGCAATTGCTTCTGGAATGACTAACACGACCTGTTCTGGGTGATTCTAATAGACGAAAAAATTGTGCAATTATTATTTGCTCAGAGAAATAATAATTTCTAATAACATGTTTATAACACGCCTATTCTGACTATGGCGGTCAGTATTAGGGTTTAAATGATCGCTGCTGATCTTTATTTTGCTTTCTGCAAAAGCAATCCCGAATGCGGAAATCCGACGTGATGGATATGATCATTTTGAGAGAAGCAACTGAGGATCAATCTGAATCAATTGTTTGCGCAGAAAAAGACAGTAATTTGGGAGGAGGTTTGAAGTTACAAAAGTAAAAAAATAAGAAAATGAAGAATATTCAATATAACTGAAAAGTTTATTAGAAGGGAAACAGAGTATAATGAAAGAAAGAGAGATAGAAAGTGGAAATAGTAAAAGGTCAGGTAGTGAATCGTGGGGTGAGAATGAGTAATCAAAAGCAAAAAAGACCAGACTTTTTCAAGACATTTGCTCTAATAGCCAGGAAAACATGGAGGAATGCAAGAGGGGGCAAAATGAAGTTAAAAGGAAAGCAAACGCTGCAAAGAAGTAGGAGGATGAAAGGTAGAGTGGAAAGATAGTTGAAAACTATCGGGAAAGAGGTAAGCTATTTTGGAGGAGATAAAAAAAGGGTTCGAAGTAAGAGGCAAGACGTTATAAATAGAGTATAAAGACTGGATGGGAATGTGGGTCAGGATGATACGAAAGTTGAAGAAAAATGTAGAGACATTCAAGAATTACTTAATCTGATAAGGTAGATGAAGATGAGGAAGAAGAAACGTTAAAAGTATTAAAAACATTAGGGATATGGAGGACAAAAATGAGTTTCTAATTAAGAGGAATAAGTTTATTGTGTTGTAGGTAAAGTATATGGACGAAATTTAATAGAAAAGTTAAAAGTATTATAGATAAAAAGATCGGAGAAGATTAATGTGGTTTTAGGGATTGTCAAGGATTTGTGGATTAGGTGTTCCATGAAAATAGCAGAAATTTCCCAAAAAGAAGAACGTTTTTCCATGCTTCTTAATGGAAAAATCTAAGATAGAGTGTAAAGAAGGAATTTCGCTGAGAACATTTAGAAGTTAAGGAATAATATGACTTGAATTAGTTATGAGATTAAATCATTTACTATTAACAGTAGAGCATAATATGTGTGTGCTTGGTTATGGAAATGATCTAGGAAAAAAGGAGAGGTTTAAGTTAGGGGTGGCTCTGATGCGAAAGGTTGTTCTATTTTTTCCATGTTGTTTAATATTCTTTATAGGGGCTGTAAGTTAGTGTATTGGAATTTGGGAAAAGAGAATGACATGAATCTGCATGTTGTAATTAGGAGATAAGCGTTACTTTTGCTGACCATTACCGTTTGTGCTAATATAAAGAAAAACTACTATGATTTGAGATTGAGTTTGAGGAGTGGCAAAGAAAAAATATTGTTATATATTTTATGAGCTGCTAAAAAGTATATATTATGATAAATTTATGTACATAAACCCTAAAGATAAAATCTCAAGTCTCTGTTTGTTTTGAACGACATAAAGGAGATGAGAACCTAGAAGAATACGTTTAGCTATTAGAATAAATTAATGAGTTTTCAGAGGTATAAAGGAAGAGATGACCATTAGGTTGCTGAAGGTTGAATAGCCGTAGAAATTCATATGGTAAAATTGAAATTATCCAGTAATTTAAAATGAAATTATCTTGAGTCTATATTTGATCCAATCTTCTGTATGATTTGTAATGGGTGGACATTAAACTCCAAATGAGAAAAAACCGGCGTGTATGGAAATGAAAAGGTTACGATACGATATTTTGTGTAGAAAAAGAAGAGTTAGAATTTAAAAATGGATATTTGTCCCTAGGAGAAATGTTCTGAAGTAAAGGGCAATATCAGGGTACTAAGATGTATGGCGTTTCTTAGACATGAATGATGGGAGTTGTAGTTTAGTAAAAGTGTTATTCTTCGTATTGTTATGGCAATAAGTAGAAGGAGAAAAACCCAAATGGAGAAAGGTGATGGAATAGAGTGATTAATGCCAAAAAGTATGAAGTAGTCACAGTAATCTTTGTATGAAGATTTGATCTGGATTATTATTATTATTATTATTATATTAGATTATTATAATTATTATTATATTATTATTATTATTATTATTATATATATTATTATTATTATTATTTATATTAATTACTATTATTAATATTATCATTTATTATATTATTATTATTATATATATTATTATTGTATATTATTATTATTTATTATTAATATTATTATATTTTATTATATATATTATATATTGATTATTATTTTATTATTATTATTATCATTATTACTCGAAGAAGTGATTCCGCTATCTGAACACATTTTACCTTAGATTTATACCTTTTATTCCCCATATGGTTTCATTTAATAGTTTTCATATTACATTGTAATTCTTGATTTGCTTCTGTTATTACATCATTTTATATCGTTAGAAGAGGGCTCTATTCAGCTGTATCTGAATTAGAACATTGTGAAGAATTACGGCTACAATATTAGCAAACCCGGCCCTTCAATTGAACGTTTGCTTAAACTAATAATTAGATGGATGGGGACTCAGCGCCAAACTCAGCAGTTTTGGAGCGGTTCAAAAAATTTTCCGACCCGACTTCGACTCCGACTCCGACTCCGGAACCCTGGATAATTCGACCACTTACGACTCAACTCCGACCCGAACTCCCCTATTGAAAATTAACGACTTTGACTCCACTCCACCCTATTGAAAATTACCGACTCTTAACTCGACTCCGACTCCGACATCACCCTCTTCAAATCTTATTCCCGACTCCCTACTCCCGACTCAGACATCCACAAACCCGTGGGAAGAACAACTCTCCCAACTTAAGCAGTTGTGAGTATTTTTCTCTCCTTTGGCTTCGTCTGCTGGGGACGTAAAATCGAGTTGCACCTTCCTCCATGATAATGCTCAGTCCGTGTAAGATGTGCTGCCATTCTGCAGAAAGAAAAAAAAAAAAAAAAAAAAAAAAAAAAATATATAATTAACTAAATCGTATTTCTACTGATTAATAATAATAATAATATAAAACTAATAATTATATAATATTAATAATAATAATAATAATAATAAATTTAATAATAATAATAATAAATAATTAATAATAATAATAAAATAATTAATAATAAAATAATCAAATCATTAATATCATAATAATAATAATAATAATAATTAATAATAAAATAATAATAATAATAATAATAATAGTATTAATTATAATAATATAATAATAATAATTATAATAATAAAATAAGTAATAATAATTTATAATAATAAAATAATAAGAATAATAATAATAATAATAATAATAACATAATAATAATAAATAATAATTAATAATTAATAAATAATGTAATAATAATAATTAATTATTATATATAATAATAATGAATAATTAATAATAGATAATAAAATAATAATAATAATAATTAATAATAATAATAATATAATAATATAATAATAATAAAAATACATATTGATATTTAAATATATTTGATAAAGGTTTTCAAAGCAAATTAGTATTAATAGTATTAAAAAATAATAATAATTAATAATAAGTAATAATTAGTGTAGATGATGATGAGTGATGATGATGATGATGATGAGATGATCGATGATGATGATGATGATTGATAGATGATGATGATGATGATGATTATGATGATGAGTGAATGTGATGATGATGATGAATGATGATGAATGATGATGATGATGATGCATATATGATGATGATGATGATGATGATGATGATGATGATGATGATATGATTGACGATGAATGAGATGATGATGATGATGATGTGATATATGATGATGAATGAATTGCATGATGATGATGATGATGATATGATGATGATGTGAATGATGAAAGGAAACGAATGATAGATATGATATGATTGATGATGATGAATGATGATGATGATTGATGATGTGATGATGATGTTGATGATGATAGGGAGTGGAGAAAGAAGATGGATAACTTAGATAAAAATAATAATATGATAATAATACATAAAATATAAAAAATAACTAATGTATATAATAATTAATAATAATAATAATAATAATATTATAATAATGATGTATAATAATGAATAATAATAATAATAATAATATAATAATGATATAATATTTGTATTCTTGTTATAATAACTTATTAGTCATCTGCATATATTTTTTTCTAGCACATTCAATTTGGCCATTAGGTAAAAGTATTATGTAAGAGCACACTGCGACAGTCACATTCACCTATGCATAGCAGCACATCTATTATCGACGGCGTATATCATACACAGAATAAAAAAAAAGATATTGGTTAAAAATAACAAGTAATCTTATCATAATAATTGTAAAAAAAAATTAAAAGAATATATAAATTAAACACTAATAAAAAAAAACATATAATGAAATTATAATAACATTATATATTAATAAAAAAACAAAAAAAAACAAAATAATGGTCGTACTGCCCAAAATATATGAGGATAGGATTAATGGCAGTAGCGCGAACATGAAATGACTAAATAAAATTAAAGGAAAATAAAATTTGTCGAGAGAAACGCTGTTGGTTATAAAAAATTTAAAACGATATAACAAATAAACTAGCAAATGACATTTAGTTCTCCATTGTTATATCGTTTATATTTTTTACACCAACTATCCGTTTCTCTTCGTCAATTTTATTTTATTTTATTTCAGTTCATTAGCTTTTTTTTTTTTTTTTGGGGGCCCCCCCCCCCCCTCCGCGCCCCCAGGCTAAAATTAATAAAGCTTAATGTATTTTGGGTATGTGACATTTATTTTGTTTATTTTTTGTTGTTTTTATACTATTTTTATCTTTCCAGTTTTTTATATTTCATTTTAAATTTTTTATTTTTTTTTATTATTATTCTTAGCTGATGATGAATCGTGCATGATTCGAAACGTCCTAATAAAATATTTTTATCCCAGCGTTGGTCTTGACTTTCATCCATTATAAATATATATTATATATAATATATTATTATATAGATATTATTATATTCTTTATTAAAATATTTATAGAGAAAATTATTATTATATTAATTATATATATATATATATATAATATTATATATATATATATATATATATATATAATGATCCCTTGGGGCAATAGCGTTTTTTTCAATTTTAAAGTCTTAAAACTTCGCAATTAGCTTTAGATTGTACCTAACTTGCAAAATAAGCGCTAAGATAAACGTAGTATATAATAATATATATATATATTAATAGTATACTACTAATAATAATACACCTATAAAACCCCTATACTATATATATGTAAGTACTTCCTGCTAATTATATATATAATATATTATATATATATATATATATATATATACTAATTATATATATATATACTATATTTATATAAATATATGTATATATATTTATATTATTATTTAATGCTATTAACGACCCCACATATCTATATATTATATATATAATATATTATTATGTTAATGAGTAATATATAATATATATATAATATTAGTATATATATATATAGTAACCTATATATATATATATTATATATTAGAAAAATCTCCCACAATGTATTTTCTGCGTGTAGTAAAAGGAGACTAAAGGGACAGCGGTTGTTGGGTTGGATGCCCACTACCACTTATCTTTTCCAGGAATGCTATGCATGCCTCAGAGAAGGTCCTGATTCGCAGTAAGCACCTTGTCTGATTCTTTCTGGGGAAATGTTTATGTATCGTATCTGCAATGGAAGTCAAAGGAATAAAGTTGTAGGAAGAAGAGAGAGAGAGAGTTGAGAATGTATTTAGAAAGGCAAATTTGATTTGCCCTCTTTTGACTGAAACAAAGATGAGAAGGAAACTGTGAAATGAGTGGCAGTGTAAAATGTTCATGTGCAGGTGTGGAAAGGAATGAAAGAGGGGAGAGAAGGAGAATTTTAGGAGGGTGATTGATTTCTGTGAGGAGAGAGGTATTTGTATGTACTACTTTCTTTAAACACAAGAATATTCATTCAGTAATAATAGACTCTATCAAAGTTGAAAGTTCATGATTGACTTTGTGCGCGAAGAAGGAGCGCACTGCCATTATGGTTTGGATGTTTAAATCAGTTCGCGGGATAGGAATGGATTATTGTACCATTAATGTTGTTTTATGTCAAATTAAGTTAGTGGGCTTGGATGGAGAGGAAGGTGATAGGAAGGAAGTGGGTAGAATTAAGATGAAGAAGAAGGAAACAAGGTAATAAGGATAAGTATTTAAGAGCGCTTGAAATAAATCAGTTGAATGTGAACAAGTGAAACTGAACAAATCTGAAGCAAATGAAGGAAGTGTTGTTAGCAGTGCAAAAGAAGTATGTGATTGCTAACAGTAGGGAGCAAGAATTTAACAGAGAGTGGTAGAAGAAGAGGATGATAAGCGTTAAAAGTAAGGAAAGAAGCCTTGGTTAAATATACTAAAGTCTCAAAAAGAAAGATGTTGAATGTATAAGAAGGAAAAAGATATACTAAACCGATGCACCAGAGGAAAAGAAGTAAGAACAGTTTGAAATAGGATGAAATGTGGGCTTACAAGGGAATGGAAAGCTCTTTTGCGAAGGAAGGAGAAAGGCTAAGGATGGAAAGCATCTGCTTAGATATAGTGAAATAGGGTTAATGATTCGTAACTGAGTGAAATGAATTGGAGGAGAGTGTGGACGGAACACTTCCTAAAAATCTGCATAACATTGCAATAATGAAATGGTATAGTGAAGTGTTGTATTTGTTGGTTCAACGAAGGAATAATGTATTCTTAGGATGAAGCCATTAGTAAGGAGAAGGTAATGGGAACAGAGTGAGAAATTGAAGAATGTTAAATCTGCAGGTGCTGATGAATATTACTGCAGTGAATATCAAGAACGGAGGCAGATAGGGTGACTGAGTAAGATTTGAAGTTGTTACAAAAAGCGCTTTATGAGAGGAATATAATTCGATGGATTGGAGAGCTGAGTTAATATTACCCTTATAAAAAGTAAAGGGAAATAAGGGAACATGAAGGAATCTATACAAGGAATTAGGTTTATGAGTGTTGTAGGAAGATATAGTGTTTGTCTATTTTGTAGAAAGAAAGTACGTTCGATGGCTGAGGAACTGATTGTGTGAAAGAACAAAATTGCGTTTAGAAGTGTAGAGGATGTGTATGAGGATCAAATCTTTACATTGAAACAAATAATGAGAAAATGAAGGAGCAAGAGTACATTGTATTTAGTCAGATTTGCAACAGGCGTAAGATAGATTAATAAGTAAGCTCTATGGCAGGTGATTAGGAAATATTGCGTGTTGGTGGTAAGATTCTGAATAGAATCAAAAGTATGTACGACGAAGTGAAGCGTTATTTCAGAATAAATGGAGTGATAATATTGGTTTAATAGTAATAGAAGGAAGTGAGGCAGGGAATGTGTTTATGCCCACACTTGTTATTCAATGCATATTGGATGGGGTTATGAAAATAAATTAGAGATTAGGGTGCAGGAGAAGTGAGAGAATGTTGGGAATGGAAGAGAAGTGGAGGTCCCTACCTGATTATATATGGATATTGCTTTGTGTGGTGATCATGAAGAAGAGTTGAAAATGATAGGTAAAAGATTTTGGCAGGTGTGTAAAAGGAAGAGGTTTGAAAGTAAACGTATAGATAAGAGTAAGGTTTATAGTATGATGAGTGAGGACATCCTCGGTGATGAATTATGTTGGAATGGTGAGAACTGAAAAAAATTGTGTCACGAGTCCATATAATTCTTGGATATGTTAGGCGGAAAAAGGAAAGATGAATGCAAGAAATGTGTAGAAAGTCGATATGTAATTGTGGAGGTGAAGTCTGGTGCAAATAAAATCCTTGGCTGAATGTAACATTCTATTTAGCCATGTTTGAATTTGATTAATGTATTGTTGGGACTGATTTGTACCTGTGTTTAGGTTCTGGTGTGGAGTGGCGGTGGTGATGTCATCTGCAAAGGTGGTTGTGTTTGTGTGGTCTGGTTGTGGAAGATTGGCTGTAAATAAGTTGAAGAGGGTGGGGGATACGCCCTTTTTGAGGTACGCCATTTTTGGTGTTTACTGTTCAGGATTTTTCGTTGTTTCTCTGTATTTGAGCTGTTCTCCCTGGCAGCAAGTCAGATTTCCATTTCTTTAAACTGGTGGGGAAGTTTGATTTTATTATTCTATAAATTGTTGTGTTTAGGAACTGTCAAAAGATTTGTTGATGTCTATTGTTATAAGTTTTGTTTTGTGTGTGTGTTGGTTTAGGATTTAAGCGGTTTATTATTGGTTGAAAGATGCTTATGAGGGCTGTTGTGGTTGAGTGGTTTTATTGGAAGCCATGTTGAAACTTTTGTTAGGGGATGTGTGATGTTTTGTTCACAAAGATTTTTCCTAAAAATGAATTTTTTTCCAGGTTTTAACTGTGGTATAATAATTGCTCTTTTCCAGATGGAGGGGATAAAATTTAAATTAATGGAGCTATTGTATATATTTGCTAGTTTAGTTAATGCAGTGTTCCCTAGGTGTTTGAGGTATATGTTTAAGATGATGTCAAGGACTGTTGCTGGTGAGTTTTTAAGGGACTTTATGGCGTTTTCTAAATCAGTTGTTGGTTATTTTATTGTTGGTTATAGGTTGCGATTTTATTTTTCTTGAGGATTTGATTATTTTCCTATTTTGTGGGTGTGTGGGTTTATGACTGTTTTGCAAAGTGTGTTGCGAGGATGCTTTGTTGTTTGTGGTTTTTGTGAGTTTGTATTTTTGCATTAGGTAGTTGTTTGCATTGTTCAGAATTTTTATTGTATTCACATTCTGTTGTTCAATGTTTTTTAAGGTTTTTTGTAAAGAAGTTTGAAGTTATTCAAGGATATTTATTATATATATATATATATTATATATTATTATATATATATATATATAATATATTATATATATATATCTATATATATTATATATTATATATTATACTTATATATATATATATATTATATATATATATATATATATATAGTTATGTTCTGGCAGGGTCCTTTTGTATGAATCCAACTGGATCCAGTACACCTCTAGAAATTAATATTTACCAAAGTTTAATATAGTAGCTACACTCAAACACTAAAGACTTAAAAATATTTTCACCTAAAAGTAAACGGCTTTAAGTGAAACTTGAAAAATAAATGCTAATTTTCATGCCGATTAGTTTCCGTGTGCAATGGAGTTTGAAGCATGGTAAACAATGTTGTTTATAAGTTTTCTCTTTTAAGCAAATGTCAATAGGATACACTTCCCAACATGCATTCATTGATATTTGAGCACAGGTGATTAAAGTCATTTGTGAAGGTCTTAATTAATTCAGGAGTAATAGCTGAAAAAAAATATATATAGAAATAGTGCAATTAAATCAATGAATGAGAGTACTTCTCATTTACCTATATTAAACCATAAAGTTTTGGAGATTAAAAGACATATTTTTCCTATTCATTTTCATATAAAATGAATTAGCCTATATTATATTAAATCTTTAAAAAGATGATGAAAGCTTACAAGAATTATAGAGAATCATTTAGTTTATCTAACTTAATATTAAATGTAAAAAACTGAATGTCTATGGGCATACGTTTAATGTTACTGGTTATTGCCATAGTGAGTGCTAAAAAAATGAAAAAAAGCAGGTAGTAATGAAAATAAATATGAACTAATAATGAACTAATACTACTACCATTACTACTACTAACTACCTACTACTACTGTCATAATAATATACTAATATAATAATAATATAATAATATAATATTACAATAATAATGGCAAAACTTACGCAAGCTTTCTTTATCTTCATACATATTGGTGTTTTATGTTTAAAACTAATAAAATTTACAATTAACCTAAATATATATATATATATATATTATATATATATATATATATATATAATATATATATATATATTTATAATATATATATATTATAATATATTATATATTATATTAGACCGATCCTCACATGAGATTTATTGTTATATTGTATACGTATATATATATATATATATATATATATATATATATATATATATATATATATATATATATATATATATTTATATATATATATATATATAAATATAAAAAATATATAATTATATATATATATATTTGGCTATCTCTTTCTTTATCAAAATTGATAAGTGGGAGTAATTCCATTGGCAATATGGTTGTAGGCTTTCATGACATTCCAGTGCCCAATGGTTCACACTTTCCCTTTTGCATTCATAACCCTCCTCTTCCAGACATTATCTTATATCTTGCAAATAAATCGGTTGAATGTGAACAAGTTGAAACTGAACAAAGCTGGATGAAAATGAAGGAAGTGTTTATTAGTAGTGCAAGAGAAGTATATGGATGTACTAAATTAAGAAGTAAGAAAGTTAACAGTGAGTGGTGGAATGAAGAGGTAATGCAAGCGGTTAAAAGTAAAAAAGAAGCATGGTTGAATGTAAAAGCCAATAATGAAGTCTCAAAAAAAAGGTGTTTGGAATTATATAAGGAGGAAAAAAAGAAGATTAGGAGATGAATATGTAGGAGGAAAATTGAGGTAAATAAACAGTTTGGAAGGAGGATAAATGGGGGCTTATAAGGAAATAGCAAACTCTTTGGAAGGAAGCATGAAAGGTTAAGAATGAGAATGGGGGGAGTCTGCTTAGAATGATGAAATGGATGTGAAGAGTGTGTGGAGGGAACACTTTAAAAATTTGTATATATTGGCAATAATGAAGAGGTGGTAGTGAATGTGTGTGTGGGTTTGATGGTGAAAGAAGGAACAGGTATTTTGGGGATGAGGTAAAAAGTAAAGATCAGGTAATGGGTAAGGTGAGAGTTGAAGAATGGTAAATCTGCAGGCATAGATGAAATTACTTGTGAAATGATCGCTAGATGGTAATTGAATGGATTTTAAAGGTTGTGCACAAAAATTATGGAGGGTATAGTTCGAGGGATTGGGGAGAGCAGTAATAGTACCCTTAAATAAGGGTAAGGGGGGGAAAGGGGAACTGTGGAAATTAGAGGGGAATTAGTTTATTTTTTTTAGGGAAGATATATATTGGTTTTGGTTGAAAGAGTGCGTCGAGTGAGAGGGATGATTGATGAAGAGCAAGATGCATTTAGGAGTGGTAAAGGATGTGTGGATCAAATTTTTACATTGAAACAAATGACTGGGAAAATGAGAGAAGAATAAATCGTATTTAGGTTTTATGGATTTGCAACAGGCAAATGATAGGATTAATAGGGAAGCTCTATGGCAGGTGTTAGTGATATAAGGTGCTGGTGGTAGGCTTCTCAATGGGATCAAAAGTATGCATGATGATAGTGAAGCATATGTAAGATAAATGAGTTTGAAAGGGTGATTGGTTAATGATTATAGTAGAGTGAGGCAGAGATGTGTTATGTTCCCTTGGTTATTCAATTGTATATGGATGGAGTTTGAAAGAATGTGAGGTAGGAGGTGACAGGAAATGGTGTTTAGAATGATGGAGAATGAGAAGAGTGCAGGGTCCCTTTTTTTATATGCAGATTATTCTGGTTGTGAGGCAAATCTGAGAGTTTGAGAGGATTGGTAGAGGGGTTTGATAAGGTGTGTAAAAGGAGGGAGGGGGTTTGGTTGAAAGTATATGTAGATAAGAGTAATGTTATGGTAGTGAGTGAGGACAGTCCGCAGTGTGAAATTATGTTAGATGATGAGCAACTGAAACAAGTATCCGAGTTTAAATATTTAGGATATTGTTGGATGAAAGGGAATGGATGATGGAGTGTAGTAGGAAAGTTTCTGAATGGTAGAAGATGGCTGGTGCAATTAATTCGTTATCTTGAGTGTGCTAGGTTTTGCATGAGGGTATGGTGTTTACCTGTGTTAATGAACAGTAGTGAAACTAATGTTGGATAAGAGGTCTAGATCTAAGGTACAATGTGTTCAGATGGACAATCTTAGGTGTGAGAAGAATTGATAAAATGAGGAATGAATAAATTAGGGAGTTGTGTGGTATGAACACATCACATTTTTTTTTTATTATTCCTCATTATTTTTTTAAAATCTATGCTATGATTTTTATAAAAATTGGCATTACAGACCTTCTTACTTACTATTACAACAAAAAATGGTAATAATCCGTTTGAGGGAAACCCTGTCAGATATCGATTATTTTTTCTGATAATCGTAAGCTATCGGACATCATTGTTACCCATATATATATATATAAGGGAGATATTGTTCGTGTTTTTATATATGTATAATGGGAGGATTAAACATAGCAGAAACCATTCTCAGTAATGGATAATACACCATGTGGTTTATAATCTCACTATGTGGTGTTTAGTTTTAAGTATTATGGATGTATTTATTGGAAACCCTTGTGGAATTTGCATATATTATAATGCTATTTCTTTCTGTTTTAGTTATTGTTATATATTGTAATACATGGTTGATGAATTTTAAGTCACAGAAAGTATTAGAATAGGTATTATTGTGACTCACTTTCTGTTGTAATTGTACAAAAAGCTTTTCTGGAAGACCTTATATGAGGATTGCAACTTCATCTAAGGTCAGTTCTACATATAATGATAATTAATGTTAACTTTTATGATTTAATTTATATAAATTAATGTTATAACTATGGATTAGTAAATAATGATAGTAAATTTACCTTAAACTCTTACAGTTTACTAAAGCATAAAGAACACTCAAGAAAACTTTGGGTAAAGGATTAAAACAAGCCCTTTTAGAAAATAGGGTGAGTTTTAAACAAATGATTATGTAATTTTAAATGTAACAAAATTGATTGAAAATAATATATATAAAGAGTTGGTAAAACCTTCCTTCTTTGGGAAATAAATAGTTATAATTATTAAACAAGACTTGCTCTAAAACTTTTCTGGTGTGTCAACATTCCTGATTGTTTACTTTTGGTTTTATATAGTCTAGAGCTATGAAATATAATTGGATTTAATTTTCACCTAATATTCAGGTCAAAACTGTGCAGTGACACCTTGTTAATTTATAGTAATAATATACTACAACTGATTTCAAACTGACATCAGGGCACGATTTTATATAGAATAATTTATTCGTTAATGATCAAATCCTCTTCGATAGTCATTCAAGTCAGCAGGCCGACGGAGTCCTTAATGACTAAATTCCTCCGTTACGGAGAAAACCTAACCTGCTCCGTTACCCCTGATGGTGTCGGGTGGTTGCTGTGCTGACTAGATATCCCAACCATTATCTTTGAACATCACAAACAACATCTGTGAAATCTCCTATAAATTGACTTTCGTAAACCTCTATTCTTCAATTTCATATCTACTAGAAAGAGCGGAGAGGGTACCTCACGTCGGGTACACTTGTTGATCCCAGCGTATTTCCTCTCCGCCACATAAATAAATTAAGTTGGCGCCCGAACAGGGACTCTGTTTGAGTTCCTGCGCTTGCGTGCACTAGGATTGGGACTCTCGCCACACCGACATTTATTTTTGAAATCATCGATTCTCCTGTTATCTTCAAGGAAATCTTCTTCTTTTTTTGTACTTAATTAAACAGATTTCGAGAGTTAAGTTAGTATAACCTTCCAATCTTTTGAATACTTTCCATTACACTTAAAAATGTCAGAAAGAAAACTCACTAAAGACTGGGACACAAGCATAGGTGTTGATGGCCAAGAGGTTGTGGACTTCGATCCATCTCTTTGCAGCTGTCACATTAGATCCACGTTTAGACCTGCGTTTGCGTGATGATCGAAAATAAAAATAATTAATAATTGAATGTAGGAATGAATGTGGAAAATAAAACAGGGTAGAAATTTCAACTCTGCATAACCTCAGTTCAACTCTGACTTAAATCACTTGCCAATTCTGACTAAAATCAGTTCCCAACTCTGATAAACCTTTCACTGAAACCGAAATGAGTACCTTATTAACTAAACTCCAAAAACAGGTGACAAGTGAAAGGGAAGTGGCTAATGTAAATTCGGTCAGTAATGCTGAACACAGAACGTTTCATGATCGAGGACAGGTATCCCCTCTGGCTTCGATTCCCATACTTTGCAAATGAATAAATACGACTTCTTTTTATGAATCGTGAGTAATAACCTTGCCTTAGTTTCCATCTGACAACGATCAATGCTCTTCTCCATATACACCAGTTATGTAGAAAATCTAGAAATCAAATCTTCCTAATTCTAATTTTATTAATCCTAACTTAATCCTAATCCTAATCTTATTTGGCATAATCCTATATCTTATTGCTAATCTAATCATTTGCTGATGCAGAACACTTTGCTCAAATTTTCCTTCTAATTCAACTTGAGACTAATCCCAATCTTCGTCATGATTATATATCCCCAGGAATTACTATAATCCACCAAAGTCTCTATTTAGAAATCCGATATGGGTAGAGGCAATAGAGATTTTCTATCCTCTATAAATAGAGGAGAGGTTCCGAAAATATAATAAATTGTACAGCCTAAACGAGAACAAATTATTAGAAATCAATATCGGAGCCCAGATGTTATAACTGACGCTAGTGTCTATTCTGGTCTGTTTATCCACAAGGTATCATCCAACACAATTCTGATACGTCGTAATTCCTGACGACGACGACTTCAGTGTATTACAGACCACTTACATCTGAAACTTGAGACTTGATTGCTGGAGGAACAATTGTGTTCTTCTTAGCAGTGCGTAGGCTTGCAAAGACTACCATACTAGAAAAGCTTCAGAAGGATATGAGATGACTCTCGGTCAATTAGGCTAAAGATATGAACAAACCACCAAAGCGGAACAAAATCTTTGTCTACCTGGCTGATTTTGAGGCTTATTGTAGTTTACACTACCCCAAATGCCCATCACCAATGGTTAAGACTACTTGGTCGCCAACTGGAAGGCAAATTTCTGAACATCTACCGAGAAATTATAAAAGATAATCGTGAATACTTTTCTGTACGGGATAATCTTGTGTGTTGGTATAGCGATGAGGAAAGAAAGAAAAAGGAAGATCGAATACAGAAGTATCATGCCGCTCACCGATACCCTAATGAGAACATTAAAATGTTTGCCCTTCGTTTAGAGCGCCTAGCTAGCCAAGCATATCATGGACATGATATGAGAGATCACGATTCTCTTAGAACCGCTTTCCTTTGTAGTTTGCCTCCAAATATTGAAACATTCGTCCGTCAATATATTAAAATGATGGAGTTGGACGGCTATAGTCGAGCTTCATGGAAAAATATAGTGAATTTCGCTGATTCTTTGGACAGCGATAACCTTGTTTTTCCAGGTTCCTTGTCCCAAAATAATCCACATGAGGTCAGCCCATCAACTTCTTACCGCATTGACCAGAAAGTGGACTTACACGAATCCTTGGAGCCAGTGGTTCAAATTAATACGGCACTCCCTGGATGGACTGATGTTTTGGAACACAAAGTCGAACAACGCAAGACTAAACCATCCAAGAATAAGCACCGTCCGGCCTATAAGAATAAAAGTAGCACTCCAGAACGAAATAATGGTAGTCGCTATTATCGTGACTCCACCAATAATTACAAGAACCATGATAATATAGTTCGTTCTGACCCTAAGTCAAATTCACAGAGCCGTCCTCAGGTTGCTGACCCGGAGAAATGTTCTGTGTCACTACTGTGAAAAAAACAGGTCACTCCATGGAAGAGTGTTACAAATATCTTGGAGTATGCAGTTACTGCAAGAAGAAAGGTCACGTCCGGGGAAATTGTCGCTCTAGGAATTCTTCTTCATCTTCTTCGCTAAATATTAGGAAAGTAGTTTGTCCCTTCTGCGGTGGTCCTCACGCGGGGATGAGGTGTTCACACATTAGCGCTCCTCCCCAGTCCCATAATCCTGATCACGAGTCTTCTTCCCTTAGAACGGTTCCCTTTGAGAAAGTTTATTCCCGGTCGTATTCTTCAAATCAAAACCAATCACAGGCCTCCATCATCCAATCAAGTAGAATCATCTCTACTTGTAAGAAAATTTAAACCCTTGCGCTAATGAGAAGGTGCGGTATGATCCTTTAAACTCCTGGTCTCCCCGGACTTGAGTCCTCTGGTGGAGAATAACCCTTTAATTGACTCAGTTAATGATGATGGAGGCATAGGAAATTGTAAAACTTCTAACCTTATTCCCGAGAAATCTTCAGAACGACCTCCCGTAGAAATGAATAAACCCTTAAAAAATCCCTTAAGGACGATGGTAGTCCATTGTACCCCTTTCAAGGAGGACCCTCTGATTGTTTCAGTTGCTTTGGTTCCCAAAAGCTCTGGTTTCTACAGTTGTATGGTAGATAGTGGAGCTGGAATTAGTCTGATCAGCACTGAAATAACCGAATCCTATATGAGGAATTTACCATTACGACCTTCTGTAGATATAAATATTAACGCCATCAGCGGTCTGGTCAGAGAACATTCAGTACCTATTGACTTCTATATTGAATGTAATCTGTATTTTCATGACAGTGATTATGTATCTAAACCAGTCATTTTGTTGGTAGTTCCTCAAGAATTTATGCCGGCTTCGCTAGTTTTAGGGGCTGTCGCTTTAAAAGAAAATGACCTTCTCCCAGACTTAACTACGCGGGAGTTGGTGCATAGATCTAATGATTGTATAGAACCCGTGGCTAAGGATGAGAGTCTAAACATCCCTTTTCATAAATGTGTCACGGTAAATTCCATTAACGTTCCCCCGTTTTCTTGTCAGTTGGTGGAAGTAAAGTGTCCTTCATCTGAAGTCTCTGCTTGGTTGGTTTTTCAATCAGAGCAATGGGATCTGTTTGTAACCAATTCCTGTGTATTGGATTTTGCGAGATTGTGTAATGATCGATCTATTTAATCTTCCGAATACCCCTCATTATGTTAGGAAGGTCTGTGGAGGTCGTTTGTGTTCTTGGAAGAAGAAGATATTCTTCAAATTAATACTAGGTCAGTAAGGGGCAAATTCCGAAATCAACTTGAAAGCAGACGTATGGTCCCCCCACTAAATTGGAGGAGGAGTTTTGTTTGCGGGATATTCTATCTCTGACCTCGAAAGGAAGATTAATCGAGTATTAATTTGAACATAAGCGTCTCAGTTTCGGTGACCACGCGTTGGACGTGGCTACTAATATACACACAATATCGAGTAGACAACTGGTCGATTCCTGTGAAGATTACCATAAGTCGTTTTTTCAGGGTCCCTTGGCTCAAGAAATAGAAAACCAATGTCATGAACTATTGGAGCAGGATATTATTAGACCTAGTAAGTCCCCTTATTCAGCTCCGGTGGTTCCGGTCCGAAAACCTGACGGTAAATTACGATTATGTATCGATTACCGGAAATTAAATAGTGTTACTAAGACCGATTCCTTTCCGTTACCTAACCTAATAGATACGATTTATAACATGTACGGTAAGGTCTATTTTACAACAATAGATCTGGTCCGTGGATATTATCAAGTATCAATGGAGCCCGAGAGTATTGAAAAAACTGCTTTTTCCACCCCATTTGCACAGTACGAATATTTAAAAATGCCCTTTGGTGTAAAGAATGCCGGCTACATTCCAACGTGGGATGATGTTGGCATTGGAAGAATTACCATGGTCCGAGGTTATGGTATATTTAGATGATATCATTCTCAGTAAAAATATAGATGATCATCTAACCACCTTGGATCGTGTCCTTTCTGCACTAGAGAAAAATGGTTACAAACTTAAACCCAGTAAAACTCGGCTTTGTCGTACTGAAGTGGAATTCTTGGGTCACCATATATCACAGAAAGGTATACTTCCCCTTCAGAAAAATCTTAGAGGAGCTTTGGAATTTCCTGTCCCCACTACGGTAAAACAATTACGCCAGTTTCTGGGAATGGTAAACTTTTATAGGCGACATATTCCAGATTGTTCCCAAATCAGTAAGCCTTTATCATGCCAGACTGGTGGTAGGTCCATTAACTGGACGCCGGAGTGTCAGCAGGCCTTCGATCAACTTAAGGAGGCCCTAGTAAATCCCACCTTGTTAGGTTTCCCTGATTATAGTCCGGAGGTTTCCCCCATGGAGCTCCATGTGGATGCTTCAGACCTCGGGGCTGGGGCTTGCCTTTCACAAATTCAAGACGGCGAACGCAGGCCAATTGCTTTTATTTCTATGACCTTTAATGGGGCTCAAAGAAATTATGGAGTAATTGATAAAGAACTTACTGCTTTGCGTTGGGCTGTCAAATCCCTTAGACCTTTCCTCCGAGGCATAAAATTCATTATATATACCGACCATATGCCACTCATCTATTTACAAAATATGAGTCTGGTTGATGGAAGGTTGGCTAGGACTATGGAAGAGCTCTATGAATATGACTTCGATATCCGTCATATATCGGGCCCTAAAAATATAGTTGCTGATGCTCTTTCCCGATCTCCCGTAAATGATAATATGGAAGAACCCGAAAAGCCTTTGGATTTCATTCCTCCTGGGTTCTTTCCAATAGAAATCAGCGGAGGAGCGGAGGAGGGGACTCATTATATAAATGTTTTTCTCTTTATTTATATGGGTCTGTCGAGAGACATTTAGAAGTAAGAGATGTTCTTATTGAAGAATTACAAAAGCATCCTGTAAAATATAAACTTCAAGGTCAATTGGTTCAAAAAAGACCGATTATTAAAACTTCCGGGTCAATTACCAATACCAGAAGTTATTACTGCTTTTACTGATGTCTTTAAAGTTAATGTTCACATATATTATGCCCATAATAAACCTTTAATATATGGAAATAATGCTGGTGGTGAACCCTGTTATTTAAAATGTTTAGCCGGGATTCACTATAATTATCTGCTAGTTACTTCTAGTAGTGAATAAATGTTATGTCGACTCCACTGGGGTATACGCCATTGGAGACGAACCAGTCTTTTATAACTTCTTCTCTGAGTTATAAATTGACATATGATTTTAACCTGAGGTGAAGTAAATAAGCACAGAGAATAAAAGTTAGCTTTGCTTCATCTATTTAAAAAATTTACTTAAAGTTCTGTTGTTTACTTACTGACTGAAAAATTAATATAAAATACTTAGCCAAATAACTTATCTTGAAAAACTTTAACCAGATAAGTTACCGAGAAAAAAAATCTTATTCCTATCTTTATTAATCTCTTAAGCAAACTTACTTCTGAACTATTGTTCTAAAAACATCTTCATCTATTGAAGTTGTTTGAATGTATGCTTTCTAGTGTGCCTGAAAAAAAAACCTCCTAGTATAAACGATTCTTGTATAATTGATCTTTGTGTGTCTGGATTATGTATGATGGCAGACTAAAGATAAATTATTCAACTACAGATCTAAAGAGTCTTGTGTAAATTGATTTCCCCTACTTTATTTAACCAACAATGGTTAAATATATATACAGCATACATATATACTGTATGGTTTTAATTCCTCTAGTAATTGTGGAGATATTCATCGAAAACCGCGTACCTCAAAGAATTTATATATATATATATATATTGTGAACTGTATATATATATGTACTTATTGTACATATATATCTACCAGTTCTCCGGCTCCAACGAGCTTGTCATGTTCATGACAGGTTGTGGAGTGGGAGAGCTTTAAAACTTATGTTACAGATTTTCCTGGTTCCTGAAGGAGATATGGGAGGTTCTAATGATCAATCCAGGCTGGATGAGTAGATTTTCCCTCTTCGCAATCGTAGGACACAATGGATAAGTAATTGAGGAGTATATGAGGAAATACAAATAATCAGGAAAAAGACTTCCTAGATTGTTTGTATTTTCGAAATAAAGTATACCATGATCCTAATCAAAAAAGGTCTTTGTTAATGAGGTATGCCGGTGGTTTCGATAAACAATGATGGTAATTTTCCAAGCTGATATTTCTGACTATGGAAAGTTTACGTGTCTTTAATTTACCTTTCATTTATTTTACAAGCAAATTTTATAAATTTAAATTTTTTTTTTTTTTTGATAACTAGTCAATTTCTCAATCATATGTTACTTCTGATTTTACCAATCAAATAGTACAATTGAGAAATAGAGAAGGTTAAAATGATTTAGTTTTACTCTACTTCATTTTTTCGCTTCATGACGGTTATCATTTAATAAAAATAATATCTTAGCATAGGAAATATTAGTTCATGTATTTTATGTAGGATTGGAAATTTTGTGGTGGCTTATGTATTAACATATATATTGATGCTTTTCAGAATTGATTGAATAACTACCTGGAATTTGATTTTTCAAACCATTATTACAAAAATGCCCTTACTATTAGCCATTGGATCATCAGAAGTATCATTATTCCGAAACCAAAAGAAATATTTACGGAACCAACATGGAGTGGCAGTACGAGCTGATTACGCCTCTGGACGTCCTATTTCCTCTTGCATCTCGAGGGTACAAACCTTAATGACCCCGGATGTCAAAAACATTATAATCTGGTCTTTAACAACCACCGCTTGGAAAAGGAAAGAGCTTAAAAACATCGATCATGATGTAGCAACGGTGTTTGAACCTGAAACGGATTTATCTGTGGAAAACGTTCCTGGCATTATGGAGAAAATTACCGGAATCACAAAAAAGATTAATCCTCAGGCTAAAGTCTATCTGTATATTCCACCCATGCAGGATATGCACGCCTTTAATAAAAAGCGTATTATTCGAGACTGGGGCAGTAAGTATGGCAAATATACTTTGGATGACCCAGAACTATCTCCTGAAAAGATGAGAGACCACTCCATTCACAGTTTCAAGATGTTCGAGTCTTTGATGGAATCCCGATACAAATGGTCCGATAAAAATATTATAAGAGGAACGGAAATTTTGAACTTTTACCATGGCAAACATAAGAAAAATGACCAAAATACTCAAGTATTCCCTCATACTCAGTATCTTAACAAAGAAATACTGATAATGAATTCTCCCTTATTGTTGGACGGTTTGCACCCAAATCGCCTATTTTTAGTTAACTTCATGGAAAAAATGGGGCATCTTTTTTAAAATAAATAAAATTGCTGTGAGGTATGAACCTTACACACCCTTACAAGGTAAAGCAGCAAAGAAAAATGAGAAGAGACGATCACGTCCCATGGTTGCCATTCCTAATAGAGAAACTGGACGGATGGACCAAAATTATTTACCACCTTTACCTGTTACCAATATTGTCCCTAATTATAATGTTCCTGTGGATATCCCCGAATATCCTCAATCTGGTAATCGGCAAAGCAATTTTTCATCATCATTCCCATCAAATTACTTCCCTGATTCAAATTCTTATGCACAGAATTATCCTATACAGGACCCTAATTTTTCATGTAATAATAAGTCCCAATCTGGATGTAACCCTAACCAATTTCCTATTATTGATCCTTTGTACCAACCTTCCTGTAGTTACGCTTCAACTGCTTCATGTAACTCATCTACTTTACCTAATTATACATCAACTGCTTTCTCTAATTTACCTAGTTATACTTCAACTGCTTCAGGTAACTCGGCTAATGTATCTGTTTGTAATCCTGAAGCCACTCTGGATCCTCAGATCAAACTGGTACTTCGTACAAGTTTGAGATGGGCAATGGACCGGATCAGGTGGAAGGATATGAATGAAAATCAACGGCAGATGACTTCAATATTGTGGGCTCAAGAGTTTGAGGATGAAAAGAAGTCCTTTGCGAGTCTTTCTTCTTTATCTAAAACTCCAATGTTGTAAACGATATTTGTAAATATATTTCATTAGTATGTATTGGATTTTGGATTATATATTATGAGAGTCCTGAGTATCCTTCTCTACGGGTCTGTACTACACTCTTTGCCTCGACACTCCCGTCTTTCTTTGAACGACGTGGAAAATGGAGGTGGGGGGTTTAGATTTAGTGGGGGAGGATATAAGGGAGATATTGTTCGTGTTTTTATATATGTATAATGGGAGGATTAAACATAGCAGAAACCATTCTCAGTAATGGATAATACACCATGTGGTTTATAATCTCACTATGTGGTGTTTAGTTTTAAGTATTATGGATGTATTTATTGGAAACCCTTGTGGAATTTGCATATATTATAATGCTATTTCTTTCTGTTTTAGTTATTGTTATATATTGTAATACATGGTTGATGAATTTTAAGTCACAGAAAGTATTAGAATAGGTATTATTGTGACTCACTTTCTGTTGTAATTGTACAAAAAGCTTTTCTGGAAGACCTTATATGAGGATTGCAACTTCATCTAAGGTCAGTTCTACATATAATGATAATTAATGTTAACTTTTATGATTTAATTTATATAAATTAATGTTATAACTATGGATTAGTAAATAATGATAGTAAATTTACCTTAAACTCTTACAGTTTACTAAAGCATAAAGAACACTCAAGAAAACCTTGGGTAAAGGAATAAAACAAGCCCTTTTAGAAATAGGGTGAGTTTTAAGCAAATGAATATGTAATTTTAAAGTGTAAAAAAAATTTATGCAGTGGATTAATTGAGTTGGAAAAACCTTCTTCTTCCACCAATATAATAGTTATAATTATTAATAAAGAAATATAGAATTTTTCTCGGTCTCTCAAAAAAATCACGAGCTTTTGGTTAATTATATCAGTCTATGAGCTATGAAAATATAATTGGATTTATCTTCACCTTAATATTCAGTCCAAAACCTGTGC
>JABUQX010021309.1:55000-57566 GCA_015478945.1 Trachelipus rathkii | reverse complement strand
TAATGATAGACTAACATCCGGCCTTGGTTTTTTGGCATATTTCTTATAATGACCAACAGCCCTTATAAAACTGCCTCCTCCCCCGTAGTATGATGAACATGTAGCTGTAACTATCATATCAGAAAATAAGAAACTATCTATAAATACTATAAAGAAATATTACGACTTGTTATCACTATGAGTACTTTTTATTTATTTTAGCAATATTGCTATATATTCGGACTAGAAGTATACCAAAGTGAGCGTACACTATAGTGATAGTGTTTTAATGAGTGTATAAAGGCAAACCTAGCATAATTAATGCTTATGAAAATTATATAATAATACCTAGTTATTACTTAATATATATTAAATAAAATCACAAATACATATAATATATAATATATATTAATAAAGAAATTAAATAATAAATACCGTATGTTATTATATATATAACATAATCACCCATTTATTCTTTTAAGTTGACAATGAGTTATTATTCTAATATATGAATATTAGGCCTTATAAATATATTATATATAATAATATTAATATCCTATAATATATATATATATAATAATCATATAATAATATAAATAGTTATAATTAATAATATATAAATTATAAATTATCAAAGTAATATCGACGTTGAAGTATATTATATATTTATGATATAGTAAATAATTTATTACTATGATTATAAAATCACTTAATTTTATTATAATATTAAAATGATAGTTTTTATAATATAATTTATATACACTAAATTTGCTATTGAGTAGTAATTAATATAATATTAAAATAATTTTAAAAATAAGTAAAGATATTGGTCAAAGAGTTTCTCTATTATAAGGAAAAAGAGATTTACTAGCGGGCCACATAATAAATTCTAATCATACTAGTTAAACTTTTGCTATATATCAATTTTTTTTCACGTGCCCCCTTCTTGGTCATACATCATCTTAATATCTATATCTATCTATATACATCTATCTAATATTACTATACTATCAATAATATATATATATTCATTTATCTTCATATAAATGTTTTTTTAATATATATATAATTTTGATCTTTTGCCTATTCAAGAAATTTTGACGCAACGAGCGACATATATATATTACTTATTATATATTTAATTAATATTAATATTATATATATATACTATCCTAATTATAGGATAAGATAAGAGTGTATGAGAGAGATGAAGGTAGGTATAGGAATGATAGTGACGTAGTCAGTGAGATTCGGAGAGAGGAGATATGATGATAGAGGACTAGAAGACATGATAATTATTATAATGAATACGTGTGTGTGTAGGTTTTATGTGTACATAGATATTATTCACCTGAAATGATCTCGTGAGTACTGATATTTTTATACTTTATTACGCTTAGAATACCTAAGACTGGTATTGTCAAAAAACTGTAAATGAAAAATAGTAGTGTCAAAAAACTGTAAATGAAAAATAGTAGTGTCAAAAAACGGTAAATGACAGACCGGACAAATCGGCCAACTTTTCCGGTAAGAAAATTGCTCGTTCCTGCGTCTTCTGAAGAATTTTCGCGTTAGTAAATAGTGGCGCCCCGGGATATGGTTGTGCCGGTATTTAATTTATATTGCCTTTTTATTATAACGGAGCGTTATATCCATCAAAATTATGTTTTTTAGAGTTGATTATTATATTTATTTTACATATTTTCTTGATTACTCTATTTGTTTACCATATCTACTGCAAAGCTTATCATTATATTGAAACTCGCTGTGTTGTAATTTCTGTATTTTCATCGAATTATGATAACAGGCTTCAATACTTCATTATTGCTCCAGAGTTATATTTACAATATTTCTAATTTTGGTGCGGGTAGACTTTATTTTTAATTATTAAATTACCAGTTATATGGATTATTGTTTACTGTGATGTCTATTTTATAAGATATTTTCCCTTTATTTAAGACACTCTTATTTATTTCATATCTATAATTCATAACACTTGTTTTAATAGACTAATTTATATATTTTTATTACCTAACATTTATTAATTTTATATATTTTATAGGTTTTTTTATGTATGGTATATTTTAAGAATGGTTATCTTCATTTATAAGAAAATTATCGGCCTCAAAAAGTTTTTATGCAATTTTCTGTAATCGTACAATACTCCTTTCTTGTTTTTCTCAATATACTATTATATATATTTATTATATATATATTATTACATATATATATATATAATATATATTATATATTAATTATATATAATAATATATTTATATTAAATATGTTATTATATATATATTCATATATATATAATATACTTATTTTATATCTATAATATATATATATATATATTCATAATATTATATAAGTATATATATATATATATATACCTTATATTTCCTCCAGCTCTTTCCATCCTCTCGCGGCTATTCACCTCTTATATAATATTATAATTATATATATATATATATATATATTATTTATGTATTATATATATATATTTATATATATATTATATATATATATTAATAGAGGCTATATATAAATTAGTCTATTATAATATATTATATTTATATTAATATAT
>JABUQX010021309.1:27500-40000 GCA_015478945.1 Trachelipus rathkii | reverse complement strand
GAATATTTTTTTGTGGTCTCTCAATTAATGTATGAAAATTCTTTCATTGCCACAATGGGAAAAATGTTCTAACGAATGTCACAATAAAATTACATCTAAATATTTGTCTTAAAGAAAATTTCAAAGTAAAAAAAAAAAAAAAAAAAAAATTTTTCTTATAAGAAAAGTAACTTTACATTTATTTTTCTCATAAGTAATTGACATTTTTTTTTGTAAATTTTTCTTTATGACATTTTTTTTATTTGTAGTGATTTGTCATTGATTTTCTAGTCCAAGCAAAGTTTTGCTTTGTTATATTTTTATAAGTTAAGAGTATAATTTTCTTCCATTGACTTTTTTATCCATTTAAATTATGAATAAGGTTAATAAATACTAATATTAATAATAATATTTTTAAAGTGTATTTTATTTAACCCTGCTTTTTTGTATGTAAATATTTCTCGACAAATATTATTACTATTCTAGCTAAGTTTAGTGTATATTTTGAAGAATTTTATAGTTTTACAAATGAAAACGCTCAAGAGTTTGTTCATTACTTCCAGATTGAGAATTTTCATATCCAGAATAAACCAAGCTATAAGTTATTTTATAATCGCCCTAAAAAACTGTGCCATATAAGTGGTGTTATCTGTAGTAGATAAATAAAAAGAAAGACGAATCTTCACATAAACTATAAAGATCATAGATCAGAATAAGAATATTAATGCAATTAAACAGAAATACAAGTTGTGTCATTTCTCTCTCTCTCTCTCTCTCTCTCTCTCTATATATATATATATATATATATATATATATTATATTATATATATATATATATATATATATATATATATATATATAACCAATTGTCGAATAATATCGAAATAAGCAAATAAGATAGAAGATAGATAGATAGATAGATTGATAGATAGATAGATAGATAGATAGATAGATAGATAGATAGATAGATAGATAGATAGATAGATAGATAGATAGATAGATAGATAGATAGAACGATTGATAGATAGATATATCTGATTGTGATATATCCTGGAAATAAGTAGTTTCAGAGTGAGTGAAATAATTTTTATTTTTTATTAAGCTTATCTCAAAATATATAATAGGAGTAATTTGAAGATGAATTGTATTTCAAGTAATTACAGTTAATAATTTTAAAAATAACAGATTGGAGGAGGAGATGGAGATGTGAGGTAAGGACGTTGAGAATATCACAGAATTAGCAATATTTTTTAAATATTCATTATATTATCTATTTGAAATAAAACCTTGATTTTGGGCGTTTTTTCTGTCTTTAGCCTTTGTGTTGCAGTTCTAAATTAGTGCCAATATCTCGATAAATGGTATGACATTACGATGTGCTCTAAGTAAATATTTTTACTTTGTTTATTTTTTAAGAAATATCAAAAATACGAAGAGAAAATAAGTCAGAAATATTTTTATCATTATTTTACTTTAAAAAAAAAAAAAATCAAAATTGAATACTTGCTATAATTTTCTGAATTTTCATCTAATATATATGAAATTTTTAGAGTAGATAGAACTAGATAGAACTTTATAATGGGTATTCAGTGGGTAAAGGTAGCACCAGCCTCCTCTAAACAACCCAACAGTTATCTCAACCATAACTACCCCTAACAGTTGTGGTTAGCCTAATAGAAAAGGTCGTAAAACTTATTTTGAATTGTTGGAGTCGAAGTCACGCTCACTTTCTTTAACGTAAGTAATTAATATAAAATAAATAAAAGTATTGTAAAAGGTGTTTATACAATATAAAAAATAATAAATGATGAGGTTGTTAGCTTTCTCCAATATTATAAAAAAATAAAAAATAAAATTGATTCCTATCATAAAACTCCAGAAAAGAATGGGTTTTTCCTTTAATGATTGTTTTTTTTTTAGTAACATTTACGAGATATGGCCCTCAAGATATTGTATAAAGGAACTTTAAAATCAACCTCCGTTTTGCACTTGTAATAATAAATCATACAATCAAAAAAGACTCAATGAAAAAGTTTGATTTTTCAATACAAGGCTAGCTAACCGAAACAATCAAAAAAAGACTCAATGAAAAAGTTTGATTTCTCAATACAAGGCTAGCTAACCGATCGTTTATCGTTAATTTTTATTCAGGGCAATCCAAAATTACTGGTTACTCATCCAAAGTGAGTTAGAATGTAGCGAAAACTCTCGCAACAAATTGGATATAACACAACTTTATTTAAGGCATTTTTTCGAAATACTCAACCCTTATATATATTATATATATATATATAATATATATATATATATATATATATATTATAAATATATATTATATATATTATAAATAAATATATATATATTATAAATATATATATATAAAAATATATATGATATATATATGTATATATTATACTTTATATATATACATTTTTATATATAAATACTCAACTCTATATATATATATATATATATATATATATATAATTTCAAGTACATCAAGTTTAAGAAGGATAAATGGTAGGGTAAATAGAAAATTTCTTAAGCAAATGATGTGTAATTTGTTAAGTTTTATCTTATAAAAGTTTCATATAGGGTGGTTGAATTTTATAGTATTAGAAAACATTTTTAATTTTGAAAAAAATATTTTTAAGTCTTTCAGGAAAAATACTGGAAAAAAAAATTTTTTTTGTCTTAAATTTTATTCGCATTTTGACATTCTTTAAATGCAAAAAAAAACAAAAAAAAAATAGAAAAAAAAAACTTACAATTAACATCCTAATGTATTTACTTTTTCGAAATATTGGCACTCATAGTTTGACACTAACTAAATTTTCATTTTGTGTGATTAATGCAAACCTAACAGTTAGGCCACAAGAAAAAAAAACCATTGAAATCGAAATTTGATTTAAATCAGTTGAAATTTAAATAAAATATTCATGGCCATTTTTCCGATTTGCAAAGTTTCCCCAAATTTTCCATTCTAAAACTAAAAAATTTCCCAACAAAAATTTATAAACACTAGCGGTAAAAATCTTCAATTTACTATTTCAGATCTGCAAATTCAAACACGTTCTTGATAAACATGCAATAAAAATATGTATCAAATGAACAAAACAACCATTATTAATTAGTTCCAGAGTGGTAACTTCGTTGGGCAATCGGGGACCGCCCCAAAAATCCCCCATCATTTATGCGTAACCTTAACACACTTAACATTTAGGTGGAGGAAAATTTTTGAAAAAAATACAGAAAGGGGACCCCCCTTTTATTATTTTCGGTCCAGGGGGCCATAAGGAATTAACCTACATTTTCCAATTATACATCAAGATATATCTGATTTATGTAGCTATTATCGTATCATTAAAATACCTCGAATAGAGAAAAGGTGTCCACAAACAGGTGATAAAAACTAATGATATAAGAAAAACGCAATTGTTTCATGTAAAGAAGCAATGATGCAAGGAAAACTTAATCAACCAAAATATTAAATAAAAATCAAGTAGACTGTGACCAAAATTTAACAAAATATTTTTCAAAATATTACAGAGAGATAAGTAAGAAGAGAGAGAGAGAGAGAGAGAAGAGAGAGAGAGAGAGGAGGAGAGAGAGAGAGAGAGAGAGAGAGAGAGAGAGAAGATGAGAGAGAGAGAATTTACATGCCGGTAAACACACATACACACACACACACACAAATCACACACACACACACACACACACACCACATATTATATATATTACTATAATATATATATATATATATATATATATATATATATAATATATATATATATTCCTTATATATATTTATTATATATATATATATATTATGATATCATAATATATAATAATATATATATATATATAGGTATTGCTGTGTGTGTATGTAGGTTAGAAGAAAGAAACTTTGGTAGCAATTTTCAATGTAGTGTATCTAATAAAAGCGATTCACTTAATTTATTGTCTTCTTTCAATTCAAAAGTACTCATTACAGTCAATTTACAAAGTAATTTTTTTTTATGTGTAGATAATTTATAAGAAGAAAAAAGAGTGCATGACATTCCATGCGAATCGTGAGCATTCAAAAAAAGGGCTCAGAATCCATTCCTTCCTTTTTCAGCTTGTTTGACTTACTTCGCTCTGTAACAACACATGCGCGTGGTTTATGCTCTGAGCAGCGGCAGGAACCGTGCCTCCGTCGACGCTTCGTCTGTTTTTAAAGCTGACAGTGATGTATTGCTTTGGAGTTTTTCTTGAGAGTATTTAAATATATTTAATATATATTGTTGGCATAATAAAACACATGAATGTTTTCTACTAATAACATTTAATTATAATATATTAATAATATATATATTATATAATATATATATATATATATAATATATATATAAAAATATATATATATATATATATATATATTATTAGTACTATACATATATTATACCATAATATATAGTATATATTCTACTATAGTATATTTATGCTGCGCCGCGCGCTCGCGTGTGTGTGTGTGGTGTGTGTGTGGTGTGTGTGCGCGGTGGTGTGTGTGTGTGTTGTGTGTGTTTTCAGTTGCTTTCAATATGTTGATTCCTAATGTTCAGGAGTAAAAATAGCTAAAAAGATTCACTTGGACCCTCACTTCAAATCCTCTCAGCTCTCAGTTGAAATTATTTAATCATGATTGGTCTATGAAGTGATCTTGATAGTGCTCATAAGTAGACTTACTAGTAGCTGAGGGGTTTCTGAAAAAAAAATGGACAAAAGAAAATAAATAGCAAAAAAACTCTTATAATTTAATAGTCATTAATTGTTCCAATTTATAAAATAGAATTTATCAAAAAAATTTAGTTTGAATTGATATAATTTTTCAAAAGTTAAAAAAAATACTTGCCTTTTGTAGACCAGAGATTTAAAATCCATTATGAAGTTCCTTAACCATGTCCACTCACACAAACAAGAAGGTCCTTTCAAAATGAGGTGCACAAATATGTGCAGTTTCCTTGTTCTGAAAGTATCTAAAATCAGGTTGTTCAAAAGAAATATTATTTGTGAATTGTGTAAGGAATTTTTTTTTTAATTTTACTACACAAATATAATTTGTTTAGCCAAATTAATTAAAAAAAAATTATCTGTATTAAAATCTTTAATAGGTTTAAAATCAATTGAGGAAAAAAGTTCACTGAAATTGTTTTTAATAGGTTATTTAAGCATTATTAAACGATAAGCATATTAAGATACAAAGCACAAACTAATGATGAATCTAACAGTTCAAAAGTGTTAAATACTTCGCTTAAAGTTCAACACAAAAGGTTAAACAATAATTATATAACTATATAATATATATATATATATATCATATAAATATATATATTTTAATAAATATAAATTATAAATATATATCACTCAATAATATATATATATTCTATATATATATTACCTTATATAATTATACTTATATATATATATTATACTCACATATAAAATATATATATATATATATATATCTTATTATATATATATAATATATAAATATATATATATTATCTATATATAAAATATTTATATTAATATAATATATATTATTATATATATATATATATATATACCACTATATATATATGTCTACATACTATATAGAATAGATAGAATAATATACATATATATATATATATAGAAAGAATAGTAAATATATATATAATATATATATAATATATATATTACTTAACAGTAACTGATCCAGGAGCAGAATTATTAAGCACTTAAAGTATTTAGTTACAAAGTACAAATTAAAGTTGATTCTAATTCAATTCAAGTACATGTTTTATGCTTCGTTTAAAGTTGAGTACAGACAATGAAAAAAATTTGTTACCATTTCAGAAGTAGAAGTGTCCTAGAAAAGATTTGTTACCATTTGAATTTGTTACGTAATTCACCACTGAAATGGAAACAAGAAGGTCAGTGAACAGATTATAAAGCTAAGCTTCTTTACTTTCTTGGACACGATACAAAAATTAACAAGACGATCAAATTCGCAACCCATTTTTAAGTCTATTTTGAAATTAAAAACTTTAATATGAATAAGTGTAGTAATTATTAATTATTACACATATTTTCATGTTTTTAATTACATGACACACCAGGGAAGCTCCGGCGACACATCGGGGATGCTCCGGTGACACATCTAGGAAGCTCCGGCAATACTCCGGCGACACATCAGGGTAGCTCCGGTGACACATCTGTTAAGCTCCGGCGACACATCAGGGAAGCTCCGGCGACACATCAGGGATGCTCCGGCGACACATCAGGGATGCTCCGGTGACATATCAGGAAAGCTCCAACGACAGCATCAGGTAGCTCCGGTGACACATCTGTTAAGCTCCGGCGACACATCAGGGAAGCTCTTGTGACATATCCGGAAAGCTCCGGCGACCCAAATATGTGTAGCGACCAATATAGGTTAAGTGCCTCTGATATAAAAGTTCAGAAAATAATAAAAAACAAAATTAATCATTAATCATTTATTTATCTTATCTAATATTGTTGTTGTTGTTGTTGTTGTTGTTGTTGTTGTTGTTGTTGTTGTTGTTGTTGTTGTTGTTGTTTGTTGTTGTTGTTGTGTTGTTGTTTGTTGTTGTTGTTGTTGTTGTTGTTGTTCTTTCTTAAATAGCTTAATATTTTAATAGTTAATTAATTATTTACTGTCCTATCACTTTATAGATCTTAATTCAAGTAAAATGATTATATATATATTATATATATTATATATGTATATATATATATATATATATATATATCTATATATATTATATATATATATATAAAATATATTATAGTATATAAAAAAAATATAATATATTATAAGAGAAGGCTTGGCCGGTAAAGAGGTTGGTCTTCCATAACCCTGGAAATGTCCGTGGCCTTCGTATTAATCACGAATCTGTCGAACACCACCTTTCTACCTCTCGTCGTAATATTTTACTTCTGTCTAAGACCCAGAATAGCCAGGGATTGCTCCTCTAATAACCTAAACATCTCTAACTATAACATTTTACAATTTCTTCCGACTGAATGGTGGGGTCTGCACCTATCTAAAAATAAACACTCCTGTAACACAACTTAAAAATCTTGAGATTCCTAATTTGCGAGATCTTGGCTTAAATCTGCTTCTCTACTACTGACATTATCTGTGTTTCTGCTACTGCTCTCCTAATGGTACATATTTTCTGGTTCTTTTTGGATATATGCTACCTCTTCTCATCCAAATGCTGAGGTTCTCTACTTAGGGGACTTCACGTACACCATACTGAATGGTTGGACTTCTCCTATACTGACACAGGTGGGAAGAAAGCTAAATCATTCAGTATTCTTAAAGATCTGGAATAGTTAATTAGAAAACCAACACGTACTCTTTATCGCCCTAACCAGTTCTTAAACACGCTTGACTTACGCTTCACCACTACTACTCGTTATTATTACACCATTTTCCCTCCTATCTGGAACTCTGACTTCAATATTGTAGCTCTTAAGTATAACACTTTATCTCCAGCAGCTCCACCCTGCCCAAAATGAACTTTCAAGCATTTTAATCGGACTAATTGCGGAAATTGCGTAGCTTCTTCGCTAACTACCGTTGAATTGAATCCTGTTTTGGCTCGGAGGACTCCTCGGTGTCTGCTGAAAAGGTAAGTTCCCTGATCACCAAAGGGATAGGCAGGTTTATTTTATATTCAACTAAATCATTTTTTTTCACCAAAATACATGGTTCGATGACATATTTTCTCGTGCCATTTAAGAACGAGACAATGCGTATCAGGCTTGGAAAAACTCTCGTTCTAATATCACTCTTACTAATTTTCAATCTGCTCGAAATCATTGCAGGGATATTATTTAACAGGCTAAACGTGCTTTCACTAAAGGAGAAATTTGCTGACCTCCTTGGTTCTCCTACTAACAAAAATTTCTGATTTCTTGCCAAAAGCCTCTTTAATATTTTCTGCAAATCTAAATTTCCCGATCTTATTCGTTCTGACGGTTCTGTTGCTAACACTCTTTCTGAATTGGCTAGATTAGCCAATTCAGAAAGAGTGTTAGTCATTAGCCTTCCTTTTTCATCTAGTTCCACCCTGGACGATTCCGGCACTCCTGCTCTCAGGTGTCCCATGTCTCTAACTGTCATTATTTATGATCGGGTTCATGCGATCAGGAACGCTAGTAGTCCGGATGGCATTCCTCCTCGTGTTTTGAGGGAGTGTGCTTTTGAACTGGCGCCTGTCTTCGTTCAGCTCCACTATCTATGTCTTAATTTTAATACTTTTCCTTAATAATGGAAGCGCGCATATGTTCACAGATCCCGAAAAAGGGTGGCAGATTTGATTCTTCTAACTATCGTCCTATTGCTCTAGCTTGTAATTTGTCTGAAACCTTTGAAACTCTTCTTAACACTCATTTCCTGGATCGTATGGAATCTCATTCCTTCCTTCCAGATCATTAGTATGACTTTCGAAGCTCGAAGTTAATTGGTAATATACCTTCCAATCTCATTGATCTATGATCTTCTGGCTTTAGAGCCTATGGGGAGTCTTGTGCAGTTGCGCTTGGCATATCGAAGACTTTTGACCGAGTATGGCACGCGTTGCGTCTTTTTATTCTCACTTCCTTTTGGTTTCCTCCTTCTCTTTGTTTATCCACGTCTAGTTTTCTTTCATATCGTTTCATTTTGGCTCTCTTTGATGGAGCATCCTCATCTTCCTTTCCTTTTAAATTTGGTGTTCGTCAAGGTACTATTCTATCTCCAATTTTATTCTTACTTTTCATCAACGATTTTCTTACCTGCACTTCTAACTGTTCATTCTTATGCCGATGACTCTCTCTATTCTTCCACTCATATCAAGTATGCTCCCTCTTTTGCATCTAGTAGAGTTGCCTCTCATCTTCAACTTTCCGATTCAGTTTTTGCAAATCTGTCTGCAGGAGATTTCTCGGGGCTCGGGCGTGGGGGGGGGGGGGGGCGGGGGGGGGGGGGAACACAACAATCTTGTGAAATTGAACTCTTTAAAAACTCAACTTCTTCACATCCCCCATCAAAAACACCTCCGAACATTTATATTTCCTTCGACGGTTCTAACGACTTCTTACTTGTGAACAACATAAACATTCTTGTACCGTATAAACAACAAACTATCTTCGAAATCTCACGTCACAAAGGTTTCTAAGATGGCTTCAAAGAAGCTGCTGATCCTGTTCAGATTGCGGGGATTTTTTTTTCTTCTACTCAGTTATTTTAGTTATAAAAATGTCTCATCAGCCCTTGATTGGAGTGCTGCTCTCACATTTGCGGTGTCGCCGTTTCCAAACTTCTTTTAGATACGGTTGAGGCCAAGGGATTTGCTTTAGGCAAAGGATTTACTTTCCTTTTGTTTTTTGCGCCCTCCTTGAATAGTCCCCTACCCGTGAGTGGTGACAACGTAATGTAATATATATATATATATATATATATATATATACATAAGAATTATATATACTAATATATCATATATAATATATATATATATATATATATAAATGATATATATTATATAATTATATATATATATATATACTAAGAAGCTAATATGTCAAACAAGAAAACTATAAATATATTAATAGTCAATAAAAGATCATGTTTACGATCTAGTTTCGTAGCTTTATTAAATCAATGTCGAAGGTATAAGAAAAAATTGCAATTGAAATTGTTGTGCAATTTCCGTCGGGATTCTCATACAAGTTGCTTTGCTTCTTTTAAAGAAGAAAAGCCTAGAGTATACAATTATGATTTCAACTGTTGATTTATGTTATTTACAAAAATGTTATTAATGTTTGCTTTAAGAACGTTCGAGTGTAATTAATAAATTTAAATCAATTATTGTGTTTTGAAAGGGTCTTATTAGTACTCGTTGGAGCTGAAAATAGGTTTGATACATTGTTGTAGCATATATATATATATATATATATATATATATATATATATATATATATATATATATATATATATATATATATATATATATATATATATATATATATATAATATATTATATATATATAATATATACTATTATATATATATATATATATATATATTATATATATATATATACTATATATAATATATATATATTATATATTATAATATATATATAATATAATATATATATATATTATATAATAATATATACTATATATATTATATATAAGTATTATATATATATATATATATCTATATATATAATATATATTAATATATATATATTAATATATATATATTTATATATAAATATATATATATATATATAATATATATATATATATATATATATTTATATATATATATATTATATATATATATAGTATATCTATATATATATATATATATACATAATATATACTATATATATTATATATATATATATATATATATATATATATATATATATATATATATATATATATATATATATATATATATATATATATATATCTTCTGGTTGGAAAAGACCAGAGGCACACACTTAATTTAATTAGCAAATAATCAAAGGCCTATTTTAACCTACACACGGCGACTGAAAGTGTGCAAGTAGGAAATTGGAACAAGAGAATATGGAAGAAGAATGCTCCAGACTAACAGCAGAATAGAATAACGTAAGAATGAGAATAGCGTGTAAATCAAGGGTAAAAATTTTGGTTATCTAAAAGATGGGAATGTGAAGATTAAGTAATGACCCGAAATCCCATTAAAAAAGTATGAGATTGGAGGATTTAGAGAAGGAATATCTGCTTTAATAGCGATAATATAAAGGAAATTGATACTACTACTCGATAGCAATAAAAAAGAGATTAGAGACATTAGCAAGAGTTGGAAAATAGACAAGGTGAAAAGCACCAGATTCCACGCTTTTAAAATGGGATTTGAGATTGAAAACACGCAAGATACTTAGTGTACTTCCTACAATGAATAATTCCTTCCCTATAGAGAACAAGCAACTGAGATGATGTGAAGAAATCCTGAAGATGGTCTCAGAATACCTAACCATTTAGAAGTTTGTTTAAAGTGAGAAAAAGTTAGATCCTTTCAAGAAAGGGTGAAATGAAAAGGAAATATAGACAAAGGTTTGAGTTTAGTGCTTTCAATGACGATGTTATAATTGCGATGTCGAGAGGGTAGATGAGGGATTTGAATTTTTGAGGCAATGAAAACAACCAATTTTTCTCTGCCTCTATTAGAGAAGCAAGAAAGGTCAGAGGTCAGAGGTCAGTTATCCAAAGCCGTTCTCCCTGCATTATATTTTAAGCAGTAATGAGTCTACCAATAAAAGAGTGAATATTTGATGTAATGAAAGAAAGAAAATAATTAATGAAAATAGAAATGGAGTTGTGATAGGAAAGAATCTTGAGCAATACCCCATTGATGGATGTAAAGGATGAACAGTTGCCAGTACCACAGCTGCAATAGGATAACAGTAAAGGATGTTAGAGAGAAGGATGATATTATTGATAGATATAATTGGTGAGCGTTGGCAGTTTTATTTCACTTCTTATATACTTATCAGAAAGAAATCAAAGATGTTGCAGAGAGAGAATGATAGTTACCAAAGTTGAGAAAACAAAGCATTGTAAAAGACTCCAACGAAACATTTCAAAATGTTTATAACACCAAAGCAAAAAGATTCACAGAAGCCCCGAAGAGCAGGGCACTAATCGCCACGGACGATTGTTGAAGAGTTGAGAGGAGTTCTCTTTATTTCTGCAATAGTTAAATGAGCTCAAGTTTCTATCAGGAAGAACAGTTCTAAGTTAATAGACAGACGAAACAGTCTACCTAGGCAGGGCTCAAGGCCTGTATCGCACAAGTTTTGAGAACAACAAGAGGGATACTATAATTAAGCTCATAATAAATTATTAAGTTCAATAAATTATTAATTAATACTATAATTAAGCTCATAAATAATTAAGCCCAGAGAAAATAGAAATAATATCTTTAGATATTAAATGTTGGAGGAAGGTCTAGAAGGAGAAATAACTCCGGAGTTGTCTAAAGTGAAATTAAAGGGAGAGGCTTGAGTGAAGAGCTTAGCTTTATCAAAAGGTAAAAGAGCAGTTGTGAAATCGGAGGATACTTAAAGAGAAAAGAGTAACCTGAAAAATTATTACATTTTCAAGGGAGAAAATAGTATTTAGTGTCATGAAGTATAGATTTTTCACGATTGGAGGGTGAAAATCGCGTGCATTTGCTGGTCTTCTACTGGGCGCTTCCTAGGTAGCTAATAGAGCTTCTGATGATACAGAAGTGGTCTTGACCTGTTTACTAAAATAAACAGATGCTTAAGATGGCAACCCAACCACTGGGACCGTTTGAGGTAGCCTAACCACCCGCACAGCATAAACAAACTGATTACTGAAACTAATGTTATGATAAACTGGATTAATTTTTGTTGACGAATCCTAGCATGAAATTATGAATCAGAAGCCGTCTTTTAGATAAA
>JABUQX010021309.1:10000-17500 GCA_015478945.1 Trachelipus rathkii | reverse complement strand
TTTTTCCTTATTACCTTGTTCACTTGACTTCTCACTTCTAATTTCTACCCACTCCTTTCGTATCACCTTCCTCTCCATCCAGGCCTCACTTAATTTAAATTTACATAAAACATGATAATGATCCGATACCATTACTAAACCCCTTCCTGATTTAACATCCAACACATACTTCAACTTCTCCTGCTTCACCAACGCAAAATCACTCATACTTTTCACTTCGATACCATCTCCTACACCAAGTCTAGTATACTTATGGATACTTTTGTGTGTTTAAAGAAATTATTACTTACACACATACTCTCTCTCACAGAAGTCAATCACCTTCCTTCCTTCTCATTTTCTCCCGACACCCCAAAAACACCTGTTATACCATGTCTTTTCTGATCACCTATCCAACCATTTATGTCCCCCAACACAATCAATCTGAAGCTCCTACACCCCATCCAAAACATTCATTCAGATTATCCCAGAAAATGTGCTCTCTTCAACATTTTCCTCACAGATTGACCATACGTCACAACCACACATACCTTTGACCTTTTCAAACTTAAAATTTAACCATTAGAGAATTCTAGTACTCACACACACAAAGTCTACCATAACTTTGTACCACAGGTCACTCATCAAAACTTGCCACTTCCTTCTTTCCCTCCCCTCTCATTCCTTTCCACACCAGCACACACACATCACCTTCCTACCATTCTCATTTTCTCCCAACACCCCAAAACCACCTGTTATACCCATCCCTTTTTTGATCACCTATACAACCATTTAGGTCACCCACCACAATCAATCTGAAACTCCTACTCACCCCATTCCAAAAAAATCAGTCAAGATTATCCCAAGAAAATCGTCTCTCTTCAAACATTTCCCTCAGATGGACAATACGTCACAACCACAAATACTTGACCTTTTCAAACTTAAATTTAGCCATTAGAATACTAGTTACTTCATACACAAAAGTCTACCATGCTCTGTACCACAAAGTCGCTCAATCAAAATTGTAACTCCTTCTCTCCCTCTCATTCCTTTTCCACAGCCAGCACACACATTTCACTCCACACCACTCATTTTCACCAGTTTCCTTTCATCTTTGTTCAGTCACAGCGAGCAAACTCAAATTTGCCCTTTCTAAATACATCCATCACCTTACTCTCCTCTTCTCCTCAACATTTATTCCTGCTGACATTCCATTGTACCCATACGATTCATAACAATTCGTTCATTTAAAATTAGCAGGTCGTTTACGGCGAGCACGACCATCTCCGAAAAAGCCTGCATTAGCATCCTAGCAAGAGATAGGTGGTAGTGTGCATACAACCCAACTACCACCGTCCCTTAGCGCCTTCTACGACACGCAAGGACATACGGTGAGCAATTTTTCTCATTCCGTAGTAGTAGGGATGTCTGTTAAGATGTATGTCTAGAGAGGGTGAGGACGTTAAGTATGTGTATATGATATTGTGGATAAATGGTGGTCAGTAAGATGTAGCCTGGTTGGATGGGTGTGTGAAGAAAATGAACGCAAAAGAGAAAGGCGAACCATTTAAAATGAGAGGTAATTTCATCGCTTCGAGTATGCGTATACTCCCCTTATATATTATATATATATATAATATATATAATATTATATATATATATATATATATATATATATATATATATATATATTATATATATATATATATATATATATATATATATATATAGAGAGAGAGAGAGAGAGAGAGAGAGAGAGTAATTTATCAAGGCAGGGTGCAATGTCGAAAGCAAAAGTTTTGAGAAAAACATGTGGAATATGAAGGGGTTCCAAACCTTGTGTCCGCGGGAACACATGCGCCCGCAACAAAAATAAAGAAAATAAAGTTATTTTATCTTTAAAATAAAGGAAATAAAAATTCTCTTGCGCACTTTCCATGGATGAAAAAGTGACTAGTGAAAATAATTTTGACCTAATATTACTTATTACTCATCTTAAAAAAACTTTTGGAACAGTTTGAAAGTAGATTCCAGCAATTTACCATTATCGAACCCGTGGCTACATTTTTTGTAAATCCTTTTACTACTCAAGTATACATTACTGAAACTGCTAAATCTATAGCAGAACTTCTTCAAGAAGAAACATCGAATATTGAGGAAATTTTAGATTTACAAAATGAAATTTTAAAATTTCACGATACGGATGAAAACTTTTGGAATTTGGTTGATTATTAAAAATAATCTTTTGAAAAAATCAAAATCAAATCAAATCAAATAAAAAAAATCAAATCCTGTTTTGGTTCCACATATCTTCCACGAATCTTTATTTTCCATCATGACTATTATAAAGTCAAAAATCAGATCTCAACTTACTAATGCCAACCTTGATGATTGTTTACGATTGGGATTGTCATCTTAAACTCCCAACTGTGAGAAAGTAGCAAATGAAATGCAGTGTCAAAGATCACACTAATTCGGCTTTTATATTAAATATATATTATGTTACAGCAAATATATGTTACAAAATGTATGTTAGAATAAAGAACATAATATTTAATTTTTTATTTTTTTAAATCCGATTTGCGTCCGCCACTATTTTTTGCAATTTCGCCAAAAAAAGGTTGGGAACTGTTGCCCTACTCCATCTTGGTGTCTAAGTCAGATAGAGCAGAAATAACTTCTTTTGAAGACATTATAAAATTAGTCTTAAATGAGTTGGAGGGAGGTGGAGGTGGTGGTGGAGAATGAGGAATAGCTCAAGAATCGTCTAGGGTGAAATTAGAGGAAAAGGTTTGAGCAAAGAATACAGTTTAAGCAGAGGGTGTAGAGCAGTTGTGCCTTCGGAAGAAACTGAAGAATGGAAATAAAATAAAGCAGTTATAGTTGATATTATTTTCAAAATTTCATAACATGCGTTCTACACATTCCGAGGGACAGAAATAGAAGTCATTTGATGGAAAACCATAGATTCAATGAAGTACGACCGTAGGTCAGACACGTTTGCAGCACAGAAATGCCAAAAACATTTCCTGCGGATGACATGAAGAGATAGAAAAGAATTCAGAGAGAAAAGATGATGGGAGTAGCCCAGAGTTGGAAAGTGTTCAACAGAATAAGGAGAAGGATTTGATGTTAAGAAATGATCTAGAATATTGGGTTCGTTTCATTCTGGATAGAAATTGGTAGGCAGGTTCACATGCTGTATCTTGAGAGTTAGGGTAAAGCCATTGGCTGATGTGAACTTTTAAATCATCAAGTGTGATGATTTCACAGAAACATGAAGAAGAGAAGATATATTCCAATTAGAGTTTAAGTAGTCGAAGAATTTAGGAAAGTCTCTTGAGTTACAGAACAAATGTACATAACAGATTAATTTAGTTGTAGATTGACAGGATAGCCTTAGCCATAAGATTGAAAATTGAGAAGACTCCAAAATCAGTGAAACAAGAACAAACAGCATCGTTGCGCACAAAAGCCTTTGGGTGAGGATTGAGGACAGAGACAGTAAGAGGAATATAGATAGTAAGGTTTTTTATCAAAATTCACACCTCACGGACATAGCCCTATTCCAAGAGAGGAACTTCTTTAGGTAATTTCTACCTAGGATCCGGACTAGGGATCGAACCAGAGCCCTTGCCATGCGACTCCATCGCTCTACCGGTTGAGCCACACAAACACCTGAGTTTTTGTTAAGGTAACAGATAGAGCTTCGAGAAAGAAAGGTGATGCTCAACAAAGTGAAAATTTGACCAAAGGCCATGAAGGTTGAAGAAATTTATGAAGAAATTGGAACTTGGCAACAATTCCGTGACGTCACCAACCCAAGAACCTAAGGCCGTCAACTCCCAAGTGATGATAGGAGAAGGGGATATTTTTGTAAACCCCACCCCACCCCCTTTCTTCTTCGAGACTAGTCGTGGGGATGCCAGTTTTGATTTTTGTTTTATAAAGGAAATCGTTGTCTGCAATAATGTTTATGGTGTATGATAATAAGGAGCTTACTTCAGTGTAAGAAGAATGTGAGGATGAGCGCAAAAGGGGGCTAACCAGTGGGCACTGGAGTGCCATGGTGTGTATCCTAACACCTCAAATATTTCCAATGGAGGGTATTCTCAACGTTTCAGAGTCGCAATGTCCTCCCCACGCCACACACACACACACACACACACACACACACAACACACACACCACACACACACACACACACACATACCCACATATATATATATATATATAAATATATATATTATATATATACTATATATATATAATAATATTATATATATATTATATATATATAATTATATATATATATATATACGGAAATAATAGAAATTGATGATTGAAATGTCTTGCCGAAATTTTTTCTTAACTGACATTATCGAATATTATGGATGTTAACAATGTGTTATAAAAAAGAGCGCGAATAATTTTTAATAACATAAACATTGAAAAATTATTATAATTAAATCAATTTTGCGTGCATATAAAATTGGATAATTAGCCCGTAGTGTTCTATGGGTATTATTATTATTATTATTATTATTATTATTATTATTATTATTATTATATTATTATTATATAATTATTATTATTATTAGTATTATGTTATTTATATTTTTGTTATAGATTTAATATTAGATTATAATTATTATTATTACATTATTACATTACTACTACTAAATATTATTATTATTATTATGAATTATTTATTATTATTATTATTATATTATAATAATTATTATTATTATGTTATTTTTAAATTTTTTTAAAAAAAAAATAATTTAAATTAAACTATATTATATTATTAAAAATTATTAATATTATTCTTTTTTTCATCATAATCGTATTATTATTATTATTATTATTATTATTATTATTATTATTATTATTATTATTATTATTATTATTATTATTATTATTATTATTATTATTATTATTATTATTATTATTATATTATTGATTATTATATTATAGTTATATTATTATTATTATTATTATTATTATTATTATTTTATTTTTATTATTATATTTAAAATTGAATATAGATATTATTACAAAATTCTTATCGTTGCAATTTTCCCTGAAGATAAGGAAGAGATTCTGGTTCTTTAATTAATTATCTTTCTTTGACATGTTCTTGTCTGGGATTCTTTTGGGGGTGGGAAATATTTTGAGAGATGGTAGGGGGGGGTACTTTTGATTTTGGTGGTTGGAAATATTTTGGAGATGAGTTACGCTGGGGGTTGTGATGGATTGTGGTTGGGTTGTGGCTAGAAATAGCTTAAAACCAAAGATATTTAATTCTATCATGTATTTATATTTAGTAAACTTGATTCACAATATAAAAATTTTTAACAGTTATTAATTTTTTTTTTTTTTTTGTTTTGTTTTTTTTCTTAAAGCTTTTCTAAAAAATTATGTTTTTTTTTTGTTAAAGTTCGCAAATCATGGGCATAGCCCTATTCTAGGAGGAGAACTATTTTAGTAATTAGGCAATTATTACCTCGGATCCGGAAGAAGCAAATCCAGGACCTTAGTTTCGCGACTCAATCTGCTTCCGTTGAGCCACAACTGACGCACTTTTTCAAATTACAACCCTACACAATTTTATAAAATAGCAGTATTATATATATATATTATATATATATATATATATATAAATATAAATATATATATATTATATATATATATAATATAAATATAATATATATATATAGATTATATATTATATAAAGAGAGAGAGAGAGATGAGAGAAGAGAGAGAGAGAGAGAGAGGAGAGACGAGATAGAGAGAGAGAAGAGAGAGAGACAAAGAGAGAAAAGAGAGAGAGAGAGAGAGAAGAGAGAAGAGAGAGAGAGTTTGTCCAAGCTCCATTAGATGTGCTTCAAAATGTCATCATATTTATTACAAACTTCTAATAAAAACTTAAAAACCTAATATTGTATAATGTAGAGTACAATTATCTATCTGGGGACAAAAATGAAAAACTTGAAGCATTTAGCACTGCTCTATTGGGTATGTCACTTACGTGTCGACCTATCATTTGTGTTTCTGTATCTTTTAAAAATACAAGTTCTTTCTCGTCTTCTTTCATATTGTAACTTCCTCTACAAAATAATAACCATTACGCTTTTATATATTTAGGAAGAACCTTGTAATTATTATTATTATTATTATTATTATTATTATTATTATTATTATTTTATTATTATTATTATTATTATTATTATTATTATTATTATTATTATTATTATTATTATTATTATTATTATTATTATTATTATTATTATTATTATTATTATTATTATATATATTTATTATTATTATTATATATTTCTAATTATTTTTATTATTTATATTATATTTATTCATTATTCATTAATGATTATATATATATATATATATAAACATATAAATATATATATATATAATATATAGTACTTCTCACAAGAAATAAGTGTATAAATATTGAACTATATAATATAAAACTATATTATATAATTAAACATAGTTAACACAACAACCCACAAACGAACTATATATATTATATTATAGTATAAATATATATAACTATATATATATATATAATATAATATATACTATATAACTATATATATATAATATATAATATATAGTATATAATAAAATATATATTATTTATATATATATACTATATATTAATTATATATATTATATATATATATATAATATATATATATATATATAAATATATATAATATATATTATAGATATATATATTTATAAAATATATATATATATATATATATATATATATATATATATATTATATAATATATATTATATATATATATATATAATATATATTATAATATAAATATATATATATATATATATCATATTATAATATATTATATATATATAATATATATATATAATATATATAATATATATAATAATATATATATATATTATATAATATAATAGTAATATAAATAATTACTTATATATATATATATATTATAATATATATATATATATAATATATATATGATAATATATATATATATATATATATATATACTGGATATATAATATAATACTATATATATATATATATAGATAATATTATATATATATTATATATATAGATAATATATATATATATATATATATATATATAACATATAATGTTGTCCATGGTAATAATGTTTAATATTATTGCTATTAGTATTATTATTAGTATTAGTATAATCATTATTGTTACCACTAATTATTATTATTATATTATTATTATTGATTATTATTATATTATTATATTATTATTATTATATTATTATATTATTATTATTAATTATTATTATATATTATTATTATTATACTATTATTATTAATTATATATTATTATATATTATTATTTATTATTATTATTATTAATTATTATTATCCTCTTGTAATGTACTTTTAATACAATTGATATTACTATCATCAATTAAGTGGCATTAATATTGTTTTTATTTAAATGTCAATTAAAATCA
>JABUQX010021308.1:10000-19952 GCA_015478945.1 Trachelipus rathkii | reverse complement strand
TGCCCGCAGGCGCAATATTTCCGCGTAACCGCCGCCGCGTGCGTCCGCAGACGCAAAATTCCCGCGTGAACGAAAAATATGATATCAATGTAAACTATTCAAAGAATTTCGTTTCAAATATACTATGAGTCATTCATTTTTATTTCATACTTAAACATTTTTATTAAAAACATTTTCGCGAACCTAAAACTGTAACTCATTACAGACCTATTATTTAACACATATATTTATTAACATTATTTTTTACTTAATACTTTTTACTTAATACTTTTTAATTTATAAATTTTTAAAAATTGTATGTAAGAAGAAAAAATCCAGAGTGTCTGATATATAATCATTTTATTTTACTACAAATTGTACGAAATTTTATTAAAAACATATGTTTTACATACGAAGCAGTAAAGCAGTAAACAATAGAGGTGTTATTACCTAACACCTAGGGGATTAGTATGCCTTTGTTTTACTGCTTTACTGTTTTAACTCATATATTTATTAACATTATGTTTTCTTTTATATTTTTTATTTTTGTTTTAATACTTTTTATTTATTATTTCTATTTTTATTTTTGTTTTAATACTTTATTTTTAATTTGTAATGTAAGAATAAAAACACACAGAGTTTCTGTTATAAACATTTTATTTTAATAAAATTGTACGAAATTTTATTAAAAACCTTTTTATATATACGAGTTTTAAGGGAAGTAAAATCGCGTTTTCTTTTTTTTAAGCATTTATTACACAATCAGAAACTATAAAATCATTGACATACAAATTTTTAGCATCAAATATATTTACAAGTTTATTAAAACATACATTATTTAAAAAACATATAATGAAATAAATACAATAGACTCCACATAAATTGGAATATAAGGGTTGAACAGGGTAAGACATAGTTTTTACACAGCTTACATTATTATATTTTAAAAATAAGGTAATATAATGATTATTCAATATAAATTTTAAGTTCAAAGAATCAATTATGTGAACAGTATCGTTTTTGCTCTATAAATGGAAATCCAATGTCCTGTTGAGGTGATGTGACGAGGCAATGTATTGAATATGAGGCAGGTATCCTTCTCCAACTTTACAGAGTTTATTTCGTTAATAGCAAACACGCCTAAAAAGCGAGGTTCATTTTTAAACACCGATTTTATTTCCGCTTCATTCATCTTTAATAACTTTAATAATTCAAAAGTACGTTGCGTACTCTGTCAATTTCAATGAGTTGAGGATGCTCAAGATAGATCACTACAGTGATGGGTGATTGTAGAATCGGATCCAAAAGAGAGATTTAGTCCTAGGGTCCCTTTCTCAAAATGTTTAAATGATAGGCGTTACAAGCTGAAAGGTCTGCAGTAAGATCATAGGCGTATAAATTACTATTCTTTGCGTATTCTTCAAGATTTAAACCTGTCCCGCTATCATTACATGATACAGTATTGGCTATTAAGTCGTAAAAAGGTCGAGTACAGAGAGATAGGTCTCCGTTGTATAACATTTCATAATCACGTCCGTGAGGTAGTCCATTCACATGTAAACTGATACCCCTAAGTCCGAAAGGTGTGAATTTATAGGGCGACTTTTTATAATTTCCGGAGTAGGCTTCATGCTCCACAATCCCTATTATTACTTTCTGTGGCAAATTTCCGTTCACAATGTTAGGGATATTGATACTCGATAATCCTTGAGTGAAATTAAATATCTTGGTCAACTCTCTTAATAGGGTACTTTGCTGTAGTATTCAAAAGTGAATTTTCAATTTCCAAATGACGCTGTGGTGATAATTTCACTTTTCTGACGTAGAGATAAGCCTCCAACAGTTTGAAAACAGGTTCTGGACATACAGCTGTAGCAGTAGGCTTACTTTTTATTTTAAGAGCAAATTTAGGATTTGACCGTGATAAAATGATTCAGTATTTACAGATGGTAGAATGAGTCTTTCTTGAGAGAAGATATCGCCATTTAATCGACCGTAAAATTCATATTATTTATGACTTTAGCTGCTTTATCTATATGTGCAGTTTCATCTTTGAAGCTATAAAAACCACATGATTTGAGATGAGACTTGTTTTGCATCGTCTGAATAATTTAACAAATGTTCTATATAGCTTCTATAAGGATAATTAGCCGCTGATGCACCTAGTGAAGTTCCGTTAAGATAGACTTCAACCTGGGTGAAACATGTATACAGGAAATTTGATTCTGTATATACTATATGGTCATCACCCGTAGGAAGATCTGTACCATCAGGGTCAATTTCGTTTTTACATATAAAAACACATTAGAGGGATCTAAGTACTGATCAGAAGTGCCTTTGGAATATTGAACTCTAGAGGAACATCTGTATTGGTAATTGAATGCAGAGGATTAATACTGATAAAGTTGGACTCGCTACTAATCTGTGTAGGGTTCATGGAGAAGAGATCCAATTCACTCTTACAACAATCAGGACTAGAAGGATGAAGGAAATGCATCTTGTATGTGCGAGCTCTGGCCGTATAATGAACATTTTCATGAAAAACCTTACTTATATACACAGCTCGTATAAAAGTTAGCAGTTAGTAATTAAATAGCAAATACATCAATACATTTTTTCTTTAGAGGTTTTTTCCGCTTAGTCTTTTTCTTTATGACAATCTTCTTGATCCCTCGACCTTGTCCTGACATTTTACGTCTTATTTTACGCTTAACATCATCCAACATCTCATCTGAAACATCTGCTATACGTCTTTTTAATGCTGTACGAGGATTATTTCCTGCAGCAATATCTTGAATAGTATGCAAACCTGTTCTTATAGCTTTTTTACCTATATATTCCCCGCCTTTCCTGAGTAAAGGCCTTGCACTTCTCCATAGCTTGGCAAAAAATCCACCAAGGCCATACCCCCTCTGCATTTTTGTTCCCCTGAATACCCTTTCTTCATCCATTATTACAGGAGTATCTTTCTTATACTATCTTTACACGGTGAGAGTATGTTAAGGAATGAAAAAATATATCTGAATACACCTCTTATATATATTCCATTAGCCTGTAATTACTGCATCTGCTTCTTTCTAATATGAACTTTGCATAACAATGCGCCGTATGTAAAGGGGAAGGGATTTCCTTCTACATCTTTTATATGCACGCGTACAGAGTCAAAATTTGATCTATTCAGAGGTAGATAATGAACATTAGGGAATGTTATAACTTTACTCTCTTTGGGAAAATATACTACTCTTAATAAAGGAGCTTTAGTATTACCTACATATTGATGATCAATTATATTTGTGTATACATAAGCCATACCTGGATGATTGAGCATCTCGGATGGGGTACATGTATAATGCAGTACTCGATCTGCTTCATCTTTTTGTTCATGTGGAGTCATGCGGTTATTCTCCACAGATAGTATAACCCTCTTCAACATAGTAGGGATATCATGAAGTATATCCAGCTCAGCATCACGTCTACGAATATGTTTACGTTGCCATGGTGATCGTTCGAGAAAAAACATGTCCCGGTCTCGTAGGTTTACATTTACTTTTGAACTTAAAGATATTATTACTTTATCTTCATAGGTACGCATTTCAGTTTTGTATACCAAGTCCTTACACATAATACTCATATCAAAGAGAACGTTTAAATGACTAAAAATAGCAGGCACCGATTTAAAATAAGACCGTCGCAGAACAAATTCTTCAATGAAGTATTCTTTTGTAGCAAATGTGGTCGTATTCATCTTTTTGGCAATTGTAGTTCTTTTCAGAAAACGAGTACCTTCCACTTGTAATATAGTTTCAACACATTCTACACTTCTGTACACAGCCATCCAGAATAGATTGTGAGGCAAATTTTCTATGTCCGTATTTAATATCATTTCACATAATCCTACTTCGTATGCCTCTCTTTCAAGTTGTATAGGATTCATTAGCACAGTTGTAAAATCCGAGAGTTTATTATCAGGATGTAAATCCAAGGAGGCTGAAGAAGGCAGAGTTATATAAAAGTGATCTACACCCTCCATGATTATAATGACAACTGATTAATGATTCTTAACTTCACTTGCCTTTATATAAGTATTAAACTTAACAGGATACCCCTTCCATTTCACAAGTAACTGCTTATTTTTTCCTTTACCTCTCGTAGCTAATATTTTTTCAATTTTATATTCATGAGTTACAGGATTGAACCTTACTTTTTGTATTTCCTGTTTATAAAATCCGCCTTTTATTTTTTCACCATTTAAGTCTTCCAGATAATATAACTTTAAACTATCACGACTGAATGGTTGGATATTGTGGACTTTAAAAACTTCCGTAGTCCAACCGGATTCATATCCTTTTCTAAACCTTTCTTCTGTTCGAGAAACTCTTACATAATCGTTTACCTTTATTCCTGAATTATCTTTTATTTTGTTTTCTTTTTCACCCATATGTACCATACGTCCTCTAGTTTTTGACATCTCTAAAGGAGTTGACTTTATAGTTCTATGGTAAGACCTGTTATAAGAATAAGCCAAATCGTCCAGTATATCAATATATTTAAAAGTATTCATTTTAGTAAAATATCTATGCATGCGTTCTTTAATAGTACGTTGGACTCTTTCAACTATAGCCGCTTTGTTTACGGAAAATGTATTGTAATAGCTTATACCATACTCCCAGAGCATCTCCTGAAACCCGCTGCCCTTGAACTCCATTCCTGAATCTGTCCAAAATGATTTAGGTGTTCTCCGCTCATCCTCTATAATTTCAAGTACAGCATCGGCAACTGTAGCTGATCTTTTATCTTATTGGTTTCAACCACAAGTATCTAGAGTATACGTCAATTGTAAAAAGTATGTATTGAAAACCTTCATTATAAGAGCTGTATTTAATCATTTCCGATAAATCTAACTGCCATATGCTATCGAGCTGCGGAGATATGGTTTTCCGTGTAGGAAATTTTTTTTTACAGGCTTATGTAGAGTAAATGCCTCTTCACCCTCCAAATATGCTTTTAACTCTTTTTTCTCAATATTAGGATACCTTAAAGCAAACCTAGTGAAACCCCCAAAACTATTTGGCTCCCTCAGATTGAAGTAATACTTATCAACTACCTCCTTTGCCGCCATGTTGTATACTGACATATATATAGTTATATATAGTTATATATATATATGTTATATAGCATAGTTATATAAGATAGTTGTTAAGCATATATATATTATATTACTATATGTTATAGAGCAGTTATAAGGTATATTATTGCTGCTGGCTGGCTATATATATATATATATATTTGTCACAAAAATGTGATATTAGGGCAAAAGAGAAAAAGAAAGAGAAAAAGATTTAAAATAAACATTTATTTATACACAAACATTACAACTAAATATATATGATAATACATAATTACGATTTAATCCAACTAGACCTATTATAAGGTGTTTTTCTTAGTCGTGCTCTGGTAACACGTTTAAATTTATCTGACGCGTAAGAAGTGCCTGATGGACTTGAATCAGGTCTAGGTGTCATGGGGATATTATCTAAGTCTGCTAATCGGCTTGTATTTAAGATTAAAGTTCTGGGGAAATTAATAGTCTGAAGTTCTTGTTTGATATCATTCCATCCTTTTACAGGGCCTTTCTTCCAGTTACGTGAGAGATCAGCTATCAAATCCACAATATTTGATCCTTTAACTATTTCATCATCAATTACGATCTGTCCTGCTTCATTCAAAGTTAATTGGTCTTTTAAAATATTATATAAAGCTATTCCTGATTTACGCACTCTAGTAGGTAAGCTCTCCTCTAGGATTTTTAAATTTATCTTTATTTTTCACTTCAAGTTTTACTTCATTAGGTATATCTACATCATCGGTTACCGGGATACGTAGGGATGGATGTAGGTGCAAGTCTTTAAGATCTATCAATTTTTGTACGGCATCCTGGTATAAGATGCGTTTCTCATGGACGTTAATGTCTGAATTTAATATCCTGAACACTTCTTTCTCATATTTGGTTATCTGTTCAACTTTAGGATCATATAAGCTAGGAGGTAGAGGCTGCTGGAAAGATAATGAGTCGTTCACAATATAAGGATTCTGTTGGTGCAACTGTTGCTGCTGATGTGAAAGAGGTTGTAATATCGATGCATTGTGTGGCAATATCTGCGTGTATGGGGGTTGTGAATGTGTGCAGCAATAACTGTCCATATTGAGGTTGTGAATGATGAATCTGCGGAACTGAATTCTGTACAGATGCTGAATTATTATACTTCATTTTCTCATACTCATTATATGGAAGTACAGCAACCTTCTTCATTATGGGGACAACCACTTAGTTATCAATGGAGCTATAACGGAGAAGAGTAATGGTAGGAATACCCCTCCTCCTCTCTGTAGTAACTTCTTTTTAAATTTTATGTTGAGGGAGAGTTTTTTTAATGATGTTTCTATAACGCCGTAGCTTTACCTTTCTGCGGTATGTTTAAAGGAACATTTCCTTTTATAAGATTTAAACAGACTTCACATACACACTGTATGAATTTCTCATCCTCACTAATTAGTTTACGTTTTTCAGAAGGTTTCAGCTTTTTAAATTTTTTTATAAGAGGTAAATACTTTGCAACTAGAGCACTCATTATTCAGGTATGTATACAGTTTCTATCTCATAGGGAAGAATGTTGGTACGGAGCAACACTCTGTGCGTGTTTTGGGGTGAAGTTCATTACCATCAAATAAATCGTGGGGATCGAAGTAACCTCTTTATATACTTTTAAGAACTCTTTCCTTTGAAGGGGAAACATTTGAGTTGCCAATACATTAATTTGACTCATGTCTCTTCTCTGACCAAACAACAGCAAATACTGTGTGTTTAAAGAAACACTTCGCATATGCTTGTTTTGATGAAAAATATTCTGCGTTATGAAAAACACAGAGATATTTAGATGGTGAGAATAAACTGTGAACGCTTCTGCTATTTCCAAGTTCAATTTGTGCATTAAATCATCTAATACAATAATTTTGTGTCCATGTATATTGTCCAATGATCTAATATCGTATATGCCTTCATGAAATTGAATCACATCTTTATATTCTTTAAATTTTTCCTGATAAACATTATAACACCATATTATTTTTACAGGGATTTGTTCAAATATCTCCATTTCCTTTAAAATATTTAATAATAGAAAGGTTTTACCACATCCTGTCGGTCCAGCTACAAGACATGTAGCCGGACTTCGGAACGTAAATTTCTCCACATCCATACCCGTCAAGTAGATAATGAATAATGAGTTTAATTAAAGTTGTAACGCAGTAAAATATAGGTTTTTAATAAAATTTCGTACAATTTTATTAAAATAAAATGTTTATATAACAGAAACTCTGTGTGTTTTTATTCTTACATTACAAATTAAAAATAAAAAAGTATTAAAACAAAAATAAAAATAGAAATAATAAATAAAAAGTAATAAAACAAAAATAAAAAATATAAAAGAAAACATAATGTTAATAAATATATGAGTTAAAACAGTAAAGCAGAAAGTTAAAGCAGTAAAGCAGTAAAGCAGAAAGTTAAAGCAGTAAAGCAGTAAAACAAAAGAGGTGTTACCTAACACCTCTATTGTTTTACTGCTTTACTGCTTTAAGGTATGTAATGTATGTGAGTTAAAGCAGTAAAGCAGAAAGTTAAAGCAGTAAAGCAGAAAGTTAAAGCAGTAAAGCAGAAAGTTAAAGCAGTAAAGCAGAAAGTTAAAGCAGTAAAGCAGAAAGTTAAAGCAGTAAAACATGAGTTAAAGCAGTAAAGCAGAAAGTTAAAGCAGTAAAGCAGTAAAACAAAGGCATACTAATCCCCTAGGTGTTAGGTAATAACACCTCTATTGTTTTACTGCTTTACTGCTTTAAGGTATGTAAAGTATATGTTTTTAATAAAATTTCGTACAATTGTAGTAAAATAAAATGATTATATATCAGACACTCTGGATTTTTTTCTTCTTACATACAATTTTTAAAAATTTATAAATTAAAAAGTATTAAGTAAAAAGTATTAAGTAAAAAATAATGTTAATAAATATATGTGTTAAATAATAGGTCTGTAATGAGTTACAGTTTTAGGTTCGCGAAAATGTTTTTAATAAAAATGTTTAAGTATGAAATAAAAATGAATGACTCATAGTATATTTGAAACGAAATTCTTTGAATAGTTTACATTGATATCATATTTTTCGTTCACGCGGAAATTTTGCGTCTGCGGACGCACGCGGCGACGGTTACGCGGAAATATTGCGCCTGCGGGCGCACGCGGCGGCGGTTACGCGGTATTTTTGCGCCTGCGGGCGCACGCGGCGGCGGTTACGCGGTAATTTTGCGCCTGCGGGCGCACGCGGCGGCTGTTACGCGGTATTTTTGCGCCTGCGGGCGGCGGTTTCGCGGTGGGGCTGACCTGCGGACGCGACTCGGAAACGTTTGCGATCACTGTCTCAACTGTGTAACTCTTTAGATATATATTCTGTCATGCTATAAGTGTTAGAAAAATACTAACTCGTAGTAGGAAGCATTCTAGCAGATTGTAATATACACCATTCGATTCCTCATACCTTATTACCTAGGGGTAGACACCCATATTAATCTAGGCTCAGGGAGGCTAGAAAAGGCTTCTGAAAAGTGGCACTCAAGTTGGCACTATGTGGCACCTTCACTTCACTATGTAATCTCACTTCTGAAAATCTGGCACTCACTTGGCACTCATTGGCACTCATTGGCACTCACTTGGCACTCACCTGGCACTCACCTGGCACTCATCTAATACTCATAGAACACTAATAGAACATCCTTACGCTGATTGGCAACCGTGATTGGGTAACCATCAAAGCTCAAGTTAGCGTGGGTCAAAATTGACCCATGGTATATGGTAAGGTCAAAGGCGAAATATCATGGTCAAACAAGGTTAAGACATCAAAAAAGGGCTAAGTCCCTAAAGGAAGGACAAAAAATTACCGTGGGCCAAAATTGACCCATGTAATACCAAAGGGGTGGTTGAAAATTACCGTGGGCAAAATGACCCATGGAAGACCAAAGGGTTGGTCGAAAATTAGGGGCCAAAATTGACCATGGAAGACCAAAGGGTAGCCAAAAATTACCGTGGGCCAAAATTGACCCACGGATGACCAAAAATTACCGTGGGCTAAAAATGACCCATGGAAGATCAAAGGGTTGGTCGAAATATCATGGTCAAACAAGGTAACGACATCAAAAAGGGCTAAGCCCCTAAAGGAAGATCAAAAATTACCGTGGGCAAAAATTGCCCACGGTCGAAAAAATTAGGGGGCGTAAAATAGGGGGGTAATACGTACAACGGTTGCTGACGCAACCGTGGGCAAAAATGACCCATGGAAGATCAAAGGGATGGTCGAAAATTAGGGTTGTCAAAATTGACCCATGGAAGACCAAAGGGTAGCCAAAAATTACCGTGGGCCAAAATTGACCCATGGAAGACCAAAGGGTAGCCTAAAATTACCGTGGGCCAAAATTGACCCATGGAAGACCAAAGGGTTGGTCGAAATATCATGGTCAAACAAGGTAACGACATCAAAAAGGGCTAAGCCCCTAAAGGAAGATCAAAAATTACAGTGGGCAAAATGGCCCACGGTCGAAAATTAGGGGGCGTAAAATAAGGGGGCAATACGTACAACCCATCTGGCGCACCCTTTCTTCGAAAGGGTGCTAAAATTAGGTTGCCAAAAAATTAGGGGCAAAAAATTAGGGTTGCCAAAAAATACCGTGGGCCAAAAATGACCCATGGAAGACCAAAGGGTTGGTCGAAAAAAAGGTCAAGGCCCAAAAAGGTAAAGGCCCAAAAAGGTCAAGGTCAGGTAAAAATTCGGCTCAAGAAAGGTCACGGTCAAAAAAAGGTCAGGTAGGTCGGTCAGGTAGGTGGGTTTTTCGTTTTTCGGGGTGGGTTTTTCGGGGTCCAATATGTCCTTCC
>JABUQX010021308.1:0-2500 GCA_015478945.1 Trachelipus rathkii | reverse complement strand
AATAGCGAAGTATGAATACGAATAAAAGAAAATTATGCTGAAATATTCTCGTACGAAAGAATATAAAGGTCGGTCCATCTCTAATATATATAGATATAATATATATATATATTTGTGATATATATATATTATAATATATATAATATATATAATTATATATATATATATATTATATTATATATATAGGTAGATTAGAATTTATTAAATTGAGATTATGTTATCGACATGTCGAAAAAATGACCAGACAACAAATATTTGAAAATTCGAATAGATAGATTTACATTAATCAGATAAAACCTCGAAAGAAAAAACAAAGAGAATAAAATGATCAGTAGGATATTATTACTCACTAGATACATAATTGTAAATTTTGATTAGACAAACTGATAAATCTCTCTCCTCTCTCTCTCGTGCTCTCGTACTCTCTCTCTCTCTCTTCTTTCCATTTCTCCTCTCTCTCTCCTCTCCTTCTATCTCTACTAAATCCCAAATATCCTTTTTATTTTTTCCATGTTTCCTTTCCTTCGTTGCATAATGTCCTCTCTTCTCTCTCTCTCTCCTCTCTCTCCTCTCTCATCTCTCTCTCTCTCTCTCTCTTCTCTCTCTCTTCTCTCTCTCTCTCTCTCTCTCTCTCTTCTCTCTCTCTCTCTCTCCTCTCTCTCCTGTTACTAGTAGGGGAATTCGCACCCACTCAAATTTTACGACCATTATAATCACAATATTTAATAAACATTGATTTAGGAAATGATTTACGTAACGGGCCCTGGTTTGCTTTGTTCTTTGTCTGAGTTACTTTCTGATCGGTTCCACTGTAAGGTAACAGCTTTGTTCATGATATTCAAGATATATCTCAAGATCATGTCTTGTTTGCCTTCAGAATTTAGTGTACGCACATTTTCCTAGATGATATAAGGTTTAGCTTCGTGTTGCTATGTTTTCAGAGTTTTTTGATCTCTTCGCATTGAATATTTATTATAAGATGACGTGAATGCTTTTTAACTTTTTATAAAGTTAAACACACACACTTCAGGTAAGTGTAATTGTTGAGGCTTAATTGGAAACAACATGATTGTACTGTCATTGTTTAGTGTTTCTTGATATTTGTCACGGAGGTGGTGGTGATGGCCATAGTTGTAAGTTTTTCGGGTCTTGCTCATGAGGTTAGTAGGTGTACAACATATTTTGGCCAATTATTTTTACCTCTAGATTATTTACATTGTTGGTGTGCTCTGAATATTTTTAGTTATCAGTTGTCATGAGGGTGAATAAGTGTTTGTGCCTCGATGGTTAAACATATGTTGAATGCTTTAAGTTTATTCATCGGCATCTCCTCGCCTATGTTTATGAGAATGGATGAGGTCCTTTCATCGTGTATGTCATTGTGCAAGGCATTCTATTAAGTGGGATTTTAGATATAGTTCTACTTTGAATGTTTTGACGTGTTTTAGAATCTTATTCTGTGATTTTCGTGTGAATTTGCTTATTTACACATGACTTGTGGCAGCCCTGGAATGATATATACGCTGTCGAACTATAATTATAGATCCGTTGCCATGTGTTTAATGAGTTGTATGTTTGTTATGGTCTTCATGTATAGACTTCAACCACTGTTTTCCTTATTTTTATTTGCTGGTTTCCACAATAACGTAGTTGAGGGCTGTTTTCAATCGGATTTTTATACGAATCGGTTTTGAAGCCCTTCTGCCCATCTATTACCTAAATTGCATTCTATATTATTTAATTATGAGTAGTTCGATTATTATTTGCAGATGAAAATCTAAAAACTATACTAGCCACTGGAAAAGGAAAAATGAAAACTTTACATACTTTTTCTGATTAGAAAACTCTTAAAAGACCCATATGGCTTCTAAAGCTGCTTTCTATCATTTTTAAGTATTTTGGTATTGATATGTTTTAGACATTGGTTGTAATTATAAAGTGTAATCATGCCGAAATATTTAATGCCCATTTATTCTACCTGTACTTGATAGTATTGTATACTTTTGATCGCTTGTGAATTCACAGCTTTAAATTAACATTCCTAATCAGAGCGAATTGATTTAATATTATTGATAGGGGACTCTGTTTACCATTGATTTGGTGGCGGAATACTGAGGTTATAGATAATTAGTGGTGATTTGTTGCCTGGTTACGAATATGGCTGTAGGTGTTGCTTAGTACTTTATCAACATCCCCGTATAATAACTCAATCATCTAGACACAACAATATATTTTATATTATTAGATCACTTTAGGGAAGATAGAATTCTGCATTCAATCGTTGTCGAACACGCATGTTGCAGCTGCGCATAAAAACCAATCCGACGCCTTACATTGAATAATATATATATATATTATATAATATATACTGGTAAAATATAGTATTATATATTATATATATATTATATATATATATATAATATATATATTATATATTTGTTTGTATATTTTATATATATATTAATAATATATATATATATAATACTATATATATATATAT
>JABUQX010021307.1:35000-46516 GCA_015478945.1 Trachelipus rathkii | reverse complement strand
TGAGGAAAACAGAAATATTAGTTATAGTTAAAGAGGATAACAGTAGCGGGAATAAATATAAGCCCCTAGATCAACCCCTAGAGACCTAGAGGTAGACGCCGCAGTAAGAATAATATATGTATTCCAACGAGAGCTCAGTATAGATATAGACTACGCCAAAGGTAAATCACGATAACGAGGGGGTATAGTATCTTAGTTACGTATATATATATATTACAGGAGCGTCAATCTACTAGTTGAGCCCTAAGTATGGGCACAATAATTTACCCCTATAGTCACAATACTACCCGTACGTCAAACCTATGCTTAGTAACGTTGCTACAATCCTGTATTTGACGTGTATGTCTCATTTACATACTATATAAAATTAGCAGTAGCCCTTTCATAAGGTATAATCCTACGACTTTCTAACCACTTTCGCTCCACTGATCTACCAGCCGGCTCAGAATCCTAACAGGTCGCAACACTACAATTTCCGCTAAACCAAATCCGACTTATTACAGCCTTACTCCACTATGCCAAATACCGGCTTAATATGACGTGTAATGTTTATCAGTGCTAATAGTTCTTACATTCTGCATCAATCACAATAAATCCACGTGATAACGTCTATCAGTGGGATAAGCGTCACACCGAACCGGCCCCTATGATGCCAGCTGAACACATGACGGAGATCAAAACTGACCAACAATAGGTATATTATCGCAACTATATATATATATTAGCTATATTTTATTAGGTATATGTATTGGATACTCAATATGTCGTATATATACACCAATATTGAAAACCTAGGTATACATTACCAGTAATACCTAATATAAGGCTCTCAATATCTTACATAGGTGAGGCCTATACAACATAATTAAAGTTACCTATACCCCACTAGCCGATTGAAGCTCAACAACCACCAATCTCCAATCCTATTACCATGAAAGTAATAAATAAAAGGGCCCAGACACTGCCAGTATATTTATATATACTCTCCACTCGCCGCTCCAATGGAAATAAAATATACGAAACTGAACACCATATGGGAAGGAAAGAAACACCTTCCTTTACCAGCTCTTTATCTATATCAGGATTAGTCTACATCTTCATCTACCTAAATCATCGATTACATCTACATGCCTATCAGAATGCGCTGCCTTCCTCAGCACACCTCATTAAGGTCCTCTCGTGGCACTGCTCATAGCCAGATTGCCAATCACTTCAAGCCTAAAGAGCCTGATCAGCTCATTTACAAATAATCCCTACTTGTACTCCAAGTAGGTTTTAACAATCCTTTCTTCAAACTTTCTTCAAATTCTTGATACATATATCAATTCTGTTGTAGGAATCTACATCGATTTCATTCAGTTCACAGAATTTTATTAGAAGAAATTTTAAATGGTTCTTTACATACCACAACACCAACACACACGCACAGACACCCACACACACACACACACCACACACACATTTTGGCATCTCCTCCATCACTCATTTACCCTCCTCCTTCATATGTCAGATATACCCTTCAATACTCCTCTTGTAACCCCATCATTCAAATTTACTTATTTTCATTAACTCACCATTCCATAATAACAATATTTGATAATCATACTCTCAAGTAAAGATGAGTGAGTGAGCTATTTAACATTTACTAATTTCTCCTACTCTACGTGTGCCTCCACTTTACATAATATCGCTAATACATATTAATTTATTAATAATAACTAACTCCAATCATATTTCTATGAACCACCATTTAATTACTATACGTATATAATCAGTCACTACTTTTCTACTCACAATATTATCATCTAACTACATACATTTACGTTGGTCATTCTAAGAATCTACTCTAACCTATACATCAAATAACTCAATTTATTAGTCTCAATACTAAACACTTATATACGTATTATATATATAATACATATATATATATCTATCTGTACTATACCAAGACATGCTCTATAGGCTTAATTGATAATCCTAGACAATATACGGCTACTGTATGCAATCAATAATAAATATATAATATATACACACAAATGAATATTACTATATAATTTATGATTTAAAATTTTATTATTATTATCATCTCTCATTATTATCGATCTACATATGGTTATTGATAATGATTATAGATGGAATAGCCTACACAATATATCCTTCTTAACTCACGAACCCTATATGTTATGGTATAGGGCCCGAGTATACTGTTACTACATAGTTTATAGTAGTTACCTATTCGGTCAAAATGGTGATCACTATGACTCTTATCCTCTGAATCCAATAATAATATATATATTACCTATTATATATATATAATATATACTTATTATATCTAAGATAATCTATGTTAGTAGTTGTACTAACTGCTATAAACAACCTAAAAACTAATCCGTGCCATTAATCATACTCTCTCACTCCAGTAACCTATTCTCCGCTTAACTACTACTACATATGATATCATTAGGATATATAATAGTAATACTATATGTTTACTGCTTCCTCTAATGCCCTCGAACTAATTATACCTCCTATAGTATATATATTATAACAATCGCATATATAACACAAATATATACACACACAAAATTTCATCAATTCCATATAATATATATATTAATATATTAAGTATATAAGTATAGATATATAGTATATAGTATATATAATATATATATAATATATAATATATATAATATATATATTATAATATATAGAAATATTAATTATATTTATAAAGTAATTTAGTATACATATAGAATATATATAAAATAAGCATATAAATGATAATAGTTAGATTATATTTATAGTATTATAATTATATAAGAAGATATATATATATTTATAAATATATAGTATATATTAATATAATATTAATATATATTATATGTATATAATATATTTTAATTATATATATATTATATAAATAATTTAAGATAATATATATAATTTATATATAATGGAATATAGTAATAATATAGATTAGATTATATATATTTTATATATGATAGTTACTATATATAAGCTTATAAATATTTATATATACTATATATTATATATAATGATTATATATACTGGATATGTAACGATTAGTATGTAAGCAAAAATATATGTATTATATCAGAAATAAGAGAATGATAAATATAGCTATATAGTAAATTAAACTAAGACTGGTACAGAATTATATATCATATATATATATATATAATATATATAGTATATTCAACGCAAAGCAGCTCGGAGATAGAATGGGGAAATTAGATCGCACGAAAAAGAACGACTGGCTGTCTATAAAAGAAGAAAAAAAATGTATATAAATAAAAATATACAAGTTTTGGAGGAATGAGGAACGGGGATAGAATATGAATATGCCACCGTATAAAAAAGGTTAAAGAGAATACATTGGTGTTTTGTTCAGATAATTACAGAGGCACAGTCATGGAAATAAGTTCCTTCTCGAGGAAGAGAATAGATAAATATATAAACACTATGTACCAAATCAAGAAGCCCGTAGCGGGATGTATATATAACAGGCGGGATTATTATCAAGAGTAAGATAGAGAAATATGATAGAAAATATATATATTTAAGCTTTTATTATATAGTATAACTTATACAGTAAAAGTGATATTATATATAATTATACTATATATATATAAATTTATGATAGAAAAATATATATATATACCTATAATTATATACTATATATATATAGTATTTAATGATATTATATATATATGAGGGTATATATATAGGTTATATATTGTATAGAATATTTTTGTACTAGGAGTGAGTATATATATATAGGTAATATAGAGATAGAGTTAGATATAATATAGAATAGGATAATAGATAGGAGGTATATAAGGTTATATATATATATTTATATTATATAATATATATATTATAGAGATAGAGAGAATATGTATATATATATATATAATTTTCGGAAAGGAAAACGCCATTTTTACTTTGATGACATTCACACAACTAATGTGAAATTATCAATGTATAAATGACATTTTGCTTACAAACATTATGCAATTATGTTTGCATTTACTTTCCTTTTTTGAGCATGAATGATTTTCCTAAAAATACATATTTAATAACTCAGATTGAGGATGGAAATTGGGTTTTCGGGTTGTGGCGAATTCATTGACACCTATCTACTAACATTCATATTTAACGACAAACATTCACTAACATGTACAATCTTAAATGAACTTAACTTAGCTTAATCTAACCTAACCTAAACTAACCTAACCTAGCAAAAAACATGTCGGTAATCAAAATCTAACGCCTAACGCGAGAGGGTAAGACCTAAGAAGCGGATAAACTAGGGGAACCTAGAAGCCTAACGCGGGTAAACCTACCTAACTTTAACCTACCTAACCTAAACAGGCCTAACCTAACGACTAACCTAACCTAAACCTAACCTAACCTAACCTAACCTAACCTAACCTAACCTAAAACCTAACCTAACATAACCGGGCATTAATTGTACATATACATATTCAGTGAATTGTAAACGGAGGTGAGTTGCGTACTTAGATGAATTATCACCGAATATTCTGATTGACGAAAGCATAATAGAAAATTAAATCCTTTGACTATCTTCGCAGTGTCTTTCGATGAAAGAGAAGAAGCAGATAATGACAGTGAAGAGATGATTTGCAACCAATGAAAATGAGTTGGCAATGTTTTGTCCATTTCTAAAAGACGTAAACTTTTCGTTAAAGGCAAAGAGCTGTATATTCTAAACAATCCTAACAATGCTATCTACGTTCGCAGTTGAATGTTGACAATATTCAAAAACAAAAACAAAAATAAAAAAATATATTGAAAAAAGATTATTTAAAAGTTATCTAAATAATTAATATTAGATTTTCAAATGCAAACCTATATTATTTGTTAAGTTTGAAAGATAATATTTGAAATTAAAATTTTCACTTCTTTCAGTTCCCTTTCCCTTTAGGCATTTGTCAAACATGAACACACACAAATACACAAACACATATAAATATATAAATATAAGTCATAGTAAATATAAAATATAATATAACCGAGGGTAAGAATTAGTGACCTTCTTAGGAAGGTGATAGGAAGATAGGAGTGAAGAATATAAAATACTATATATATATATAAGGTAGAATAAAAATTAAATAATGGAGAATAGAAGAGATAGAGTATATAATATATCATCATTATATATTAGAATATGATATATATATGATGGAAGGCCTAATATATGATAGGATAATATATATAGATATATAGTATATATATAGAGAGAGAATATATTATATATATAGGAAGATATATATATATATATAAAAGCGTATTATGATAATATATATATATATATATATAGAATAAGTATATATTATAGTACAAGGGGCCTCGAGTACGCGCCCTTGTATGGATACTGCTCTCGAATAACTTGGAGCCTAGCTTTCACCTGGCTATTGGATGAAGGTCGAGTCAAATGACCAAAAGCGTTATGAAATACTCTGTTACGTTGTCGCAATTCATCTTGAACCCGGTCTAAGCTTTGTCGGCGATCCGATTAGATTGGTAGCACCTGGTAAGGTTCTCGTATAGGGTACATGATACGGTTACCAGAGACGCATTGTCTCGAGGAGCTGATATCACAGGGCCGTGTGACCGTCCAACGCATGATTAGGACGTACTCCTTAACGTAGGTTCACTAGGTGCTGGCTGTCTAGCACAATGAGTTTGTGGTTGATGTAGGTATAAACTCAGGCTAATTCGCGGGATGGGCATTCCTTCGTTTACCTGCCATATCTGTTCTGTGGATTCATTGTCTTCCATCTTCTGTGTTTTTCCTGCTGAATTTTAATCTCCTCACTTTGTCAAAGCCTGCGTCTGTGCTAATCTGCCTAATTTGCTTTAGTTGTTGACTTCTGAGGCATGCAACACACCCTCCTTGAATAGGCTCTGCTTGTCCTTGGAGAGAGAGAGAAAACAAGTGGATATGTGAATGGTGGTGACATATCTGTAAAATTATTACTGATGAACTCCCAGGTCACGGAGATTAGTGATAAGGTAATAAGTAAGTATTATGAGTGACCTTAAGCTGTAACTAGTGGGATCCCATCGTTCCAGCCTACGGTGAGTGAGTGGCCAGTGCAATAGGAAGGTAGAGATGGTCATTGTATTAGGGGCCTCACCGGTGGGTATATGGCTATAGTGATGGGGGTAGGATAAATAGCTAATAATTCTCCAAATATATTACCTCTATCAGTTATCATCGGTGAATCTAGGTCACCGAGGATATATATATATATATATATAGTATATATATAATAGAGTATATATATTATATATATATAATAGTATTATATATACTATATATATATATATATATTTATATATATATATATTTATGAATATGTATAAATGAGTATATCCTATTAATATCGTGTTTTACACAGATGGTTAGATGTGTGCTAATAGACTACACCCGGAAAGAACTAAGGAACAATGGAGTGGTAGGTCGAGAATATGTGAATCGCATATGTAGAAAGCAGGTCCCTCCGGTTACCGTCCTCCATCCAGATACCTTAATGTGTACAAATCTCGTAATGCAGTCAGAAAATCCACTCCAGAGTTTCACAAGACTGCGATACTGCCCCTCACTGTGGTATATCTCGAATCTAAATATAGTAGGTTCAGTCCTGCCTGGGCTAAAGGCTACAACCCTCATATAAAACCCTCGCAAAACTCTTCCATTCAATCCTAAATTATTGAATACCTTTATTTCTCACTCTATACCAATGTCCCAATTCATCTTTCCATCTAGTATCCAGAATTCCATGCAGATCTACATATCACTTTTCTCGGGATACCTATCCCAGTCTATCTTATTTCCCAGCATCACCCGTCACTCAGATCACTGTAAATCATTAACCAATCCGACTATGCATCCATCCTTTCTACTAATGACCCATAAAACACCCCATGATTATTCTTGTTTTAATAAAATAGATTATTGGGTTTTTCAATTTATTGTGTATTTTATTTAATTTTTTTTTTCCTCTCTAATTATAAAAAGGCCCCGCTCGGAGTGGGTCGGGGCGGGCAGCGCGCTTTACCTACCCACTATGCATCCTCAATGCGCGCGCCCCAGCCACCTCCGCCCCTCAAATATGTGTGTCCTATTGAAAAGCACCGAGCTTTTCAATATTCTCTATTATAATCTAATTCTTCTTTCATCTCACATAACATGGCGAAATATTATATAATATGATTAGTAAATTTAATATAGATATATATAATATATATATTATTAAAATTAATAAATATATATATATATAATATATTATATATATATAATTATAGATATAAAGTAATATATATATATTTATAGTATATATAATGTATAAAAATATATTATATATAGATATATTAATGAGATTATATAAATATAGATATACTATATATATTAGATATGTGGATAGTACGTAAATAGTTAGGATACGGTGATGAGTATAATAATTATATATATTATATATATATGGAATATATTATAAGGATATATTATATATGATATAGAGGATATATATTATAGAATAAATAATATAGAAATAGAGTAGATAATAGATATATATAATAATATATATATAGTTAATATAATATAATTATAATATATTATATATATTATATATATATATATAGATAGAAATTTATTTATAATCTATAATATATGTGTTACATGCATCTCAAAATTATTCAAATAGAATACCACCTCAATTCTTATAGGTATATGTATATTATATATATATATATATATATATATCATATAAGGGCAAATTATATTATATATAGTATATATATATACGTATATATATAATAAATATTACTAGTGTGAATGTGTAAATAAGTAATTTTGATAAATTGTAGGTAATATATTGATAACCTGGTATATTATTATAGTAATGATGGTTATAGGTGTTGATTGTAATGAAGAAATTATAAATTAGTGATATTATATATGATATTAGAGAATATTAATTGAAGTTACGTTGTATATAATTGGATTATATAGGTATATATATATAATAAATATTTTGGATGAGAGTGATGTAAGGATTTGAGTAGTATAGAATGACTTAGTATATCGGTAAGTATATGGGTTTAAGCGGATGTTATATATAATTTAGTGTATTATGTAAATAGTTGTATGGTAATATATATAATCGACTACCCTCGTACTGAAAAGATATAATAGCAAGAGTGAGGTATTATATGGAATGATAGATAATAGTACACCAGCCTCTTCGGAAAGAAAGAAAGATCCGATGTGCGGCTTGATAGTCGTCGTGGAGTTTTACTGCTATCATCATGTGGAGATATTGTCCGTTGGGTGTGAGTTGCGGATAGTAGCACGTGCCAGTGAGTAGTTAGATATAGTGTCTAGAATCCATATGTCCATAATACTGTGAGTTATTCCATAATGTATATGGTAATATTATTATCGTCGTGTGTGAAAAGTCTAGTGTACTTATAGTGTATTAGAGTAATATTATGTATAGATATATAATTCTAGAGTGGATAAATTATAGTAATAGTAGTGTGTTTGATGTAAATGCCATCTAGGTGTATTATATCTCTGTTATATTATGTTTATTGTGAATTAGCTACATTTTTGTTAAGTGTACCTATCCTTTCTACTCTCTCTATTAACAATAAATGATTTAGTAGTATCCCTTCTATGTGAATGGTTTTTGTATAACTAACCATGAGAACTTACATAATTATGGAGTGTTTGGGTTGATGGAAATAATAACATTATCAAAATACGGATAAGATAAGGTGAAGGGATAAGAAAAATTAGTGTATACGACAATCTCGAAAACACGATTCTATAATAATTAAGTAATATAAATATAAATACATATTTAGTCAAGTATGAACACTACAGATATAAATATCCTTCTATCTTAACTCTATAATAAATATTTGAAGATATGTTTTAAATAAGGGTATGTTGAGAAAGAATAAGTATATAATAGCTTTTATATAATATATTATCATGTATCATATAAATGACTTAATAATTGAAATATTTATTCCTTAGAATATTTTATGTTATTATTGTTAAATTCGAAATAATAATAATGATAAAGTAATAATGATAATTAATCTGTTCTTTAGGTTGAAAATTAACGTGTTAAATAAAATCGCTTTATAACATTGTTAGTTAGCTTAATAACTTGTGTTATATGCCAACTAATGATGTATTTGTTTTATCTATTTGTTAAAAATAAATTTCATTTTGATTTTATATTTATTTATTTATACTTATATATATATATATATATATATTACTACTAATTGTTGGCTTATTGCATAGTATTGCTGGATTTTATTATAAAAATACATATTCCATTTCGTTAAATTGTTTTATTTATTGTTTATAATTATTGTTTTATTTCTTTATTCTTTAAAAAATAAACAAAAGTTAAACTGTATCCTTATGATTTTAACGATTTAACTTTGATAGGTTGTAACTATTTTTATAGTTTTATACTATTTTATTCAACAAATTATGATTAATGAAATAGAATATATATAACTTCGTTTGTTTCTAGTTTTTCGCTTCATTTCTTTTTCCTTATCTATTTATTCTTCTGTTTTTGTGAAAGTAATAACAGAGAAATTATATATGAGAAATGAAGAAAAAGTACAATAATAATATTAATAAGTAGAGATTATATGAATTTCTTGCAAAATATTAATGGTCAAATTATCAATTATATTATATATTTAGGTAATAATATAGAATTCAAGTGTGACACATTATTTGGACTATTGAAATAAAAAAGTCAAAATATGCAGAGTAAATTTATATATATATATATAGGCATATATTAAATTTATATATATATATATATATATATATATATATATATATATATATATATATATATATATATATATATATATATATATATATATATATATATATATATATATATATATAGGCAATATTAATAATGCCTGTTAAATCTACATCCACAGATGCGGTTGCGAAACCTCCGCGTTAAAACTGACATTCGCATTCCGCATTCATATGCGCGTCCGCATTCACATGCCCATCCCCATTTTAAAATGCGGATGTATAAAATAATGCATATTATACAATTAAATTGTTAATTAATTTTTTGAATTTTATGAATATTATAATTATTATTATTATACTTTTCCTTAAGTTTACCTTCTTAGTAAAGTATAATGGAGGACTTATGTGTTGTCTGAAAAGATGCAGGCACTCTCTACTGGATAGCAGGCACTCTCCACTGGATAGCAGGCACTCTCCACTGGATAGCAGGCACTCTCCACTGGATAGCAGGCACTCTCCACTTGATAGCAGGCACTCTCCACTGGATAGCAGGCATTCTCCACTGGATGTGCACAGCAGAGTGTTTGGTTGGGATTAAACATTTCTCTGTACTACGTTTGTTTTTAGGTTATATTTTCGTAGCTCTTGTGTACTATCGACTAAACACTGTAGTGCCTGGTAAACTTGTTTAGATGGCACTTCCACTACTCTTCCCATTCTTTTAAATACCTCATAAAATAACGAAACATAAACCAGCCTTGGAGATGTTTAGAGAGGTGGCACCCAAACAATGCCCCTCATCCACTCCTCCCGAACATCACTTGGGAATTTGCGAAATCGTGATCGCGTTAGTGCCACAAAGATTTCGCCGCTGGCTTGCTCTAGTGTTTGTCTTTATATATATATATATATATATATATATATCATATATATATATATATATATATATATATATATATATATATATATATATATATATATATATATATATATATATATATATATATATATATATATATATATAAATTGCTCAATTTCAGGACACCACCTCCTCTTTCTCTCTAATCCACCTTTAGTAGCTATATACCGAAGAGAAGTAATGAAGAAGTTGATTTGTATGAGTTGGCTTACGATAAACTTTAAAAGCTAGTTGTGTTCCAGTTTGTATAATTAAAAGGTCAAGGAAAGGAATACATCCTTCATTTTGACCTTCAGAGGTAAAGGTGATTGTTGGAGTCAAGACATTAATTTGTTCAAGAAATTGATCAATTGAAAAAGAATTAGGTACAATAGCAAGAACATCATCTACATATCTGATCCAATTCCTCCAACAAGAAACCGAATTTATTTTTCGAACTTTTCAGAAATTGGCATATCCCCTATTTTTAATTAAACGTAAATATAAACATGCCTATTCTAATTTTCTAGGACTAAGAAATTGTTCTCCTTTTGACATGGAAAATGTTAGTTATTCCATTTTCACCACAACTTCTTGAACTTAAATTTATGTTTAAACATTTATTTAATATTAATTTAATTTTCAGTTTTCCTGATACACTTTCAAGAATCCTAATTTCTAATAATACCACAAAACGAGAAGCCATGGGAGGTGTTTACAACATTCCTTGTTATATGTACAATGATTTATATTTTG
>JABUQX010021307.1:25000-27500 GCA_015478945.1 Trachelipus rathkii | reverse complement strand
GCTTTTGTTTTACTGTTTTACTGCTTTAACTCATGTTTTACTTCTTTAACTCATATGTTTTACTGCTTTAACTCATATATTTATTAACATTACATACCTTAAAAGCAGTAAATCAGTAAATCAATAGAGGTGGTGACCTAACACCAAGGGGGATTAGTATGCTTTTGTTTTTACTGCTTTACTGCTTTAACTCATGTTTTACTGCTTTAACTCATGTTTTACTGCTTTAACTCATATTTTTATTAACATTAACTCATATGTTTTTTACTGCTTTAACTCATTATTTATTAACATTATGTTTTTTTATTTTGTTTTAATACTTTTTATTTATTTTATTATTATTTTTATTTATTTTTTATTATAGTTTATTTATTTTTTATTATTTTTTTTATTTCTATTATTATACTTAGTGTTAATTCCTTGTTGTCTATAGTTTTTATAATTCACACAAACACATACACACACAAACTCTCACACACACACACACCACACACACACACACACACACACTTATCATTATGGTGAGTGTACTACTTATACACACATTCATTATGACACTTACATTTACCCATAGACACTTCCATTTACACTTAACACACGCCGGTCACACACATACACTTACACTTATACACACATTCACTATGAAACTTATACACACATTCACTATGACACTTACATTTAACCATAAGAATTACTTACATTTACACTTACACACACACACACACCACACACACCACACACAGATTTACTTCACTTCACACACGATTTACTTACCACACGCAGATTTTACTTACATCTCACATGAGATTTTACTTACACTCACACACAGATTAACTTACACTACAACAGATTTACTTACAACTCACCACAGATTTAGCTTTAACACACACAGATTTTCTTACACACACACCAGATTACTTACACAAACACAGATTTACTTACAACTCAACACACAGATTAACTTACACACACACACACCACACACACACACACACACTACACATATAACGTATAATTTATTAAAACATTTTAATGTTTTAATTAACACGTACATTTATATTACTCATTCAAATATAAACTAAAATTATTTCAAAGTTTCTTAAAACTTCTATATAATCAATCATTATCTTTGAACAAAGAATTTTATTATTAACTGTTAATACTTTGTGTTTATAATTTTATAACTTTCAAGTTTTAAAATAACTTTTACTAAACTTTTATGAAATTTTATTAAACATATATATATATATATCCAAAGCAGTAAATTAGTAAATCAGTAAGGTCAGCCCCTAGAACCCCTCTACACCAAGCTATGCCAGGTTTTGTTCTATTGACTTACTGCTTTACATCATCTTTAGCCAAGTAATAAGTATAAAAATAACAAAATAAGTTCTTCTCTGCTAACATAACATGTATTTTATTAAAATCTTTCTAAGTTCTTATTTAAAAATAACAATTATTCACTTACATTTATATTATTCGCTCGATGTTAACTAAAATATTTCAAAGTTTTTTAAATAATTCGGATTTTCTTTATTTGTTATTATTATTATATTATCTATGTACATTGACAATCCATCACGAAGAAAACACAACAAACCGCACCCTTACAGATACGAAACATGACCTCTTCTCATTAAAATGTGTTGAATAACTACCTTTAGGCCTAAATTTAGGATAATCCTTTTGTAGCCCGGGGTGATTTAGGCCTAATTCAAGGTCAAAATATATTTCAAACTGACCTTTTTTCTGTAAAAATGTGGTGCAAATAACTACGTTAGGGCCTAAATTTGGCCTAAATTTCAGGATAAAAAGCCTCTTTTGTAATCCCCATGCTGATTTAAAGCCTAAACGGTCAAAAGGTAATTCCAGTATAGACCAGAATCATTGTTATTATATTAATTTTATAAATATATTCAAACTGAACAGCTGGATGGTAAGATCCCTTAAGCAAGGTAAGAAAGAAAATGTTTTCCTTACGTGTGATTGGTAGGAGTAATCCTTATCTTTATATGACTCGTATGTGATTGGTCGAGATTATTTTAATCGTCTTTTGAAAAATTAACTTTGTTCTTTAAACTTGTTTTTGAGCAGGTGTGTTTTATTTTCTTTTAGACCCCAACTCATTTTTAAAATCATAGTCATTTTAGCTGTTAAGCGGTGCACAAGTTATCTGATTTGTATTAAAAGTGTTTTATTTTTACTAAGTGTATATCATATTTATAATAAATACTTACATTGAGGAATAATTATTAATTTCACTAGAATAGATAATAATTAATTCACTAGATTTATAGTAGATCACGTGAAGCAAAACGAAAGAGCGCCCGCAAGCGCGACCCGGTGCGGAACCGACGCATGAACCCGCCGCGAATATTACTACGCGGTCGCGAAAAATGGAGCGTTGTATTATTTCAAAGTGGTAGGGCATACATCCTAGAGGTTATCTTTTGAACACCGTCCCATTCAGTATCAGGCATCAAAATTGTACCGTAGAATA
>JABUQX010021307.1:15000-20000 GCA_015478945.1 Trachelipus rathkii | reverse complement strand
TATATATATATATATATATATATATAATATATATATATATATATATATATATATATATATATATATATATCACAGTTCAAATTGGGTAGAATGAGCTCCAGAACTTTCACTGCAATTTTTAATGATTTTGATTGTGGATTTTGTAGTGACGTTCTCAATATTTATTTGTAGCGAGGTTTCAGTGATAAAAAATGTTTCCTAAATATCGATGATGATTGAACGTTTAATGTGAACTCATTATTATATTACTTTTAAAATAAAATTTAATATTTATTTTGAGCTCCTGCTCGCCTATGAAATTGGTGGATTAATAATTCCATATGAATATTTGAGAGATGTCATTAACGTGGAGTGCGTTGTCAATTACAATTTTGTATTGCAAAAACTATTCTGGGGGTCAATGTTCATATTTGTAAACAATTGGTAAACCAATGCATAATATATATATATATATATATATATATATATATATTGATATATAATATTATATATATATTATAAATATATATATATATCTATATTTATATTATATATATATATAATATATATTATATATTATATATATATTTCTATATATAATAATATATATATATATATAATATATATATATATATATATATATATATATATATATAAATATTATATATATATATAATATTATTATATATATATATATATATTAATATATAATAGATATATATAATATATATATATATATATATATATATATAATATATAATATATTATATTGTATATATATGATATATATATATATATATATATATATATATATATAATGAGCGATCAAGTTCTAAGTCATTCGCGTTGGTGAACGACAATGCCCATCTCTACAAGTTTCTTTAGCTCTCCTTTGACTAGGCCGGCATCATATTTGATTGCATCAACTGAACGGGTCTTTGGTATTCCCTTTTTCCTATTTCCACTCATCATTCTCAGCATTTGTGGCTTTTGCAGTTAGTCACTGCTTTTAACACATCCGAAATATGACAATCTTTGTCTGGTGTCCCTAACTTCGTGCGAGGTCTCCGGACTAATGTGATTTAGGACCTTCCTGTTGGTAATCCTTGCTGACCAGGGAATGCCAAACACCCGTCTTCAGAACCACATCTCAAAGGCATCGATATTTTTCCTGACTATCTTCTAAACCATCGAAATCTCTCATTCGTATTAAGTTATGGGAAAAATAGTCACGCTTACCAGCCTGGTCTTGATTGCAGTACTGATGTCCTTGCTTTTAAAAGATGAACTTAATAGTCGTCAATCGCACTCCGCCCAAGAGCCAATCTTGGCCTGATTTCCGATGCAGTCCCCAACTTCGGTCAATCCTGGAGTTAAGAAATACAAAGCCTTGGACCGTCTCAGTTTTTTTATTGTTGCATTTCATGAAACATCTGCCGTGATCAATGCAATCGAATTTCTTTTTTTAATCAATTAAACATACAGAATGTAGAGTTCTTTATGATATTTTCGCGACCTTCCCATAATCTACCTTAGATTTATGATGTGATTTCTAGTACCTCTGCCCCTCCGGAAATCATCCTGAACAACAGGCATTTTTCTATCGATAGTTACCCTTAGGCTTTTAAAAGATCTTTCGTAGCATATTTCTCGCATGTGGTATCAATGTGATGAACGATAGTTGGAACGGTCTTTTGTTTATCCTTGTTTTATCAATTTCTATCAACGAACTTTTTCCACTGATCTCGACAATGTCATGTTCTCCAGATGCGCTGACAAAGAGCCACCAATACCGTGGTAGACAATGGTTGCATAAGCTCCGCTGGTATGCCATAGGCTCCTGGTGCCTTATATATATACTACTCGTCAAAAATAACGCACCACTAGGATAAATATCACTCGCAGCAACGGGAAGGCCCTTAACCACATGAAACGCCACACCAATTCAGACAACAGCATCAGTGTAACTATGAAACCACTCCTCAGAGAATTCGCTGCAGTATTGGGCCCGACAAGGCAATAAATTTAGTAAAACATAAATCACGTAACTAGAAATGGGAGAGGCGGGGGTAGGTTATGTCGGGGGTATATTCGAGCGTGGGATCATTCACGTACGAAGCGACTCCAATAAACATGGAGAGGATAGTGCGTCAACTGTCAAGAGATCATTGCGTGCAGATAACAACACTCAACATCGAAGGACATGGGTACCGGGTACTTGGTCGATAGTTTGGTGTATTGCACACAACGATTGCACGGGTGGTCCAATGGTACCAGGAAACCCTGACAAATGATAGCCGGTGAGGACAAGGTAGGCCCAGGGCCACGACACAAGTGGAAAACCGATTTATTACGAGAGCGCCACACAACGGTACGATATCTGCAGATACAGCTGACGAAGGTACAAGGCACCAGGGTGAGTGACAATACAGTGACTCAACGCCTTGCGGAACATAATTACCGGCCCCGAAGGCCTGCCATAGGTCCACCGCACACCACGGCATATCGAAGGGCGTGACTGGCATTTGCCCGAGAACACAACCATTGGACGGTCGACGATTGGGCAAAGGTGCTCTTTACGGACGAGTCGAGAGTGTCTCTATACGCCTCGGACAGGCGTGGTAGAGTATACCGACGACCGAAGGAGAGTTTCGCGCCGTTTGGAGGTGGGTTGGTTATGGCCTGGGGAGGCATCACTTTATCGGGGCCTACGGAGTTGCACATCTTCGGATGGAGCACATCCGTACAGCCGTAAGTGTATTATCAAGACATCCTCGAACCAATAATGTTCGTGCCATGTGCCACCTACATCAGTGACTCTTGTCATCCTAATCCATGACAATGCAGACCACATCAAGGCCCAATGTGTGAACGACTACCTTAGGACGGTTCAATTTACGGCGTTGGAGTAGCCAGCATAGAGTCCTTACCTCAACCAAATCGAGCATTTGTGGGATATCCTCAAACGTCGGATCTGATAGCTGCAACCCCCTCCACGAACCCTCCCGGACCTGCAACAGGCACTGCACGACGTTTGAGATCAAATCACTGTTCAGGACATTCGCCTACTCATCGAGAGCATGCCAGGACGGTGTCAGGCAGTCATCCGTGCCAGAGGGGGGTCATACACGGTATTGGGACAGACTCAACATCCCCCGCGGCCAGCGCCGTACGTACCAACATTGCGTGTTTGCAGCACAGAGCCTCTGAACCCAACTGTGAGACCCTTTGGCTGCACCTTTGCTACACTCTATCGAACCTAAGCGATTCCTGGGGAGGAATCCACACCATGTTTATTTGTCATTGTCCTAATAAAAGTTAATCAATCCGCGTTCTTGAAACCTTTTCTAACCCTTCCTTCGCCACGTAACCGTTGTGGTGCGTTAATTTTGACACATATAAATATATATGTTATATATATATATATATTTATATATATCTATAATATATGTCTATATTATAAATAATTAAATTTATTTTTTATTTTAATAAATATAATTCATAGTATATATTTATAATATATTAACTATATAAAATTAATAAATATATTAATTAATAATAAAATTAAATAATTATTATATACATATTATATACATATATATATTAATATTATTATATATATATATATATATATATATATATATATATATATATTATATAATAAAAAAATATAAAATATTATATATATATATATATATATATATATATATATATATATAAATGGCTTTTATGTATTTCATTAACAGCAAAATATTATTTTTTCAATCAGATATCTCAAAAACTACAACAGCTACCGGGAATAGGAATACATTGCTGGAATGCGGTCCAATTTTTGTGCGGAAAATGTAAAAAAAAAAAATAATAAAAAAAAAAAGTAAAAAAAAAAAAATAATAAATAAAATATCTCAGAAACAAAAGCTACAGCGAAAGGGAATACAGTTTTGGTTTCCCCTGGTAAAATTTTAGGTAGGAAATGTAAAAATAGAAAAATAAAATAATAAATAAATAAAATAGAGATATTGGCTATTTTTTTTTTAGGAACAGGGGACTACAAATATATATATATATATATATATATAATTATATATATATATATATAGTATATATATATATATAATTATATATATTATATATATATATATTTATATATAATATATATAATATATATATATATTTATATATATATGCTATATATTATTTTGTAAAGGTATTAACAACGGCAATGTAGGTAGGGGGCTCGAGCCTACGGGGAACACAGGGGGGGACGTTTTCCCATACCCCGTAGGGGAGGGGCGGAGGAACCCTCGCGACAAAACCAAAATACCAAAGAGCGGGGGTTCCGAGACCCTCCCCGGAAGGGGGGAAATAATCCTACCCGTAGTTCCCCGGAAGGCCGAGAAGCCCCGAACTCCTGCAAAAAAAAAAGCAAATTAAAAGAAAGTCTATTTATTTTTAACGAGTAACCAATAAAGGTCTCTAAATAGGTTATCTTGGCAAATAGTAAGATTATTATTACATATTTTTTATTTTTTTATTTTTTTTACATTTTTTCCATCTAAAAATTTTTACAGTGATTCCAAAATGTAATTCCTTTTCGCTGTAGCTTATTGTAGTTTTTTGAGATTTTTTTTTTTTTTTTTTTTAATTTTTATTTATTTTTTTTTTTTTCATTCCGCACTAAAATTGGACCCGCATTTCCAAACATGTATTCCTTTTCCCTGTAGCCATTGTAGTTTTTGATGAATTGAGAATGGATTGAAGAAATTTTTGCTGTTAATGAAATACATCTTTCCCTATACATTAATAATATATATATATATATATATATATATATATATATATATATATATATATATATATATGTGTGTGTATATATATATTTTATATATACATAAAAATAAAAATATATAATACATATATATATATATATATATATAATATATTATTATATATATATATATATACATAATTATATATATTATATATAATATATATATATAATATATATATATAATATATAT
>JABUQX010021307.1:5000-10000 GCA_015478945.1 Trachelipus rathkii | reverse complement strand
TATGGTCTTCTGCTCTTAGGAACTATTGGGAGTCGTGAGTGGTGGCGCTTGACATATCGAAGTCTTTGTGACTACTCTCTAAGCTACCTTAATTTAGGTTTCCTCTTTCTCTTTGTTTACTTATGAGTAAGTTTTCTCTCAGATCATCAGATCACTCAATATTGCTGCTTGTTGATAGAACGACTTCTTTTTCTCTTCTTTTTAATTGTGGTGTTCCGCAAGGCTCTGTTCTATCTCCACCTTTATTCTTGTTTTTCATTAGCGATTTTCTCAGCTGTACATCTAACTCTCTTCATTCTTATATAGATGACTCAACTCTTCATTCTTACACTTATTTCAAATCTGTTCCCTTTTTGCATCTAGAGTTGCTTCTTGACTTCAGCTTTCCGATTCTATAATTGTTGATCTGGATGGGATTTCCCGGTGCGATTACCTCAACGTTGTGAAGTTCAATTCTTTAAAAACTCAATTTCTTCCCATCTCTATCTCAAAAACACCTCTTGTAAACCTTATATCACAATGGATGCTACTTGCTAAGGTAGCCTCAAAAAAGCTGGGAGTTTTGTTCAGGTTGCAGGAATTTTTTTTTCGGACAGTTACTCTAATAATTTAGGGGTTTTATCCGCCCTTGTGTGAAGTACTGTTCCCATATTTGGGAGATCTCCGGTTCCGCCCTTCTTTTTTATAGGATTGAGGCAAAAGCTAAAAGACTAATAAAATATCCCCTGCCTTTCAAACCCCCTTAACCCTCTATTTATGCGATGTGACCTTGGTGCTCTATCTCTTTGCTATAGGTGCTATAGCGGAAGGTGCTCCACGGAGTTGACTACTCCCATTAAGCCATTATTGCTTCCCCTCGTTGCACAAGGGTGTCCTGCTTTCTTATGAATTCTGTGTAAATATTAGTAACTCCTGCTAGCTCGTTGTGGTGCCTCCTCCTTCTTTCCAGTTAGACCACTTTTCTGTGAAACTGTTTTGCCTCCATGTTTTCACTGCTGTTTTCATCTTCTATTTAAGTCCTCCTTCTGCGGTCACCTCAGAGATTTGCGTTAGGCTTGGAATGGGGTTGGTTTTCCCATCATTTCTTTATTTTATTATTCTACCTTCCTTTGAAAGGGCTCTGCCCATGAGTGGTGGTTGCCTGATATATATATATATATATATATATATATATATCATATAATATATATTATTACTATTATATATAAATCATAATATATATAATATATTATTAATTTAATATATATAATGATATATATATATACTATATATCTTTCATCCCATGGGTTTCACAATTCCGCGACGAACCCTCACTGTGGTATTATGTCAATGTGAGGCTAGCCCCACGACCATACCCCCTCACAAAACTCCGCCATTCACCCCTATTATGCACCTTTCTTCTTGCTTCTGCTATACTCTCCTTCAGACAATTCTTTTACTTGACTCAATCACACTATTTCTTTGGCTACTCCCAGCCGTCTATTCCCGATCACACTCACCACTTGTACACCCTTACTTAATTAACCGGACTATCATCTCCGATTTCATATGATCAACACATCAATATTACTCTCATTTATTCCTTCATTTAGGTCTTTTTTCACAACACAAAATTCCTTAATACATTCATTCCTTACTTTATTAATTCTTCTCACACCAACACGCCCCTTTGATGATCCCTCTGAACAGATTGCCCCTTAGATCTATACCTCTTATTCCATACCATAGTTTTCCACTTACTATAAGTACGCAGGGGGAGCTTAACAACATATTCCTTATGCAAACCTGGTCACTCAAGTTCTTATAGTCCTTTTGTATACACCAGTTATATATATATATTAATATATATATATATATATATATATATATATATATATATATATATATATATATATATATATATATATATCATAATATATATATTATATATTATATTTAATATATATATATATATATATATAATTAAATATATATATATCATTTATATATATATATATATATATATATATATATATAATATTATCTCAAATTTAATTTAAATATATATATATTATATATTATAATATTTAATATATAGAATTACTATATAGTATATATTTATTATATATATTAATATATTATATAATATTAATATATATAAGTATACTATATATATATATATTATATAATATAATATATATATATATATATATTATATATATGAGTTTCTTTAAGTATCAGGACTCATTTATTAAAATGGTTTTAAAAAGGTAATTTTTTAGTTTTTCATTTCTCTTCAAACGTTTCTTGCCCTGTTCTAGTCCCAAAGAATATAAATTTAATTAATTGTACAACCATTTTTTCTTTTTTATCCAAAAAATAAATGTCATATATGCAAATTTTATTTTTATTGTTTTGACTCCTTTCCCGCAGAGTTTAAAATGTATCCAATTTCATTATTAAAAAAAAGTAATTAATTAAAAAACCTTTCTGCCAATCATAATTAGGTTTTTTTAAATTGAAAAAATAGCTATATGATTTTCTTTTGGCAAAGATTTACTGATTTATTGCTTTAGAATAAGTAAAATATATGTTTTTTTTTGATAAGAAAATATTTTACATAGGACATCCTATGAACAAACTTTTACAGAAGAATTAAATAAAACATATGGAAAAAAAATAGCGAAAGTGCTCATCAGACGATAAAGAGACACCCCTCCCGTCTTTCATCAAGGCCAGAAGCCAATGAAGAGCTTTATTTTTACGTTTAAGGGGTATTTAAGGGTTTACACAATCAACGCAAAAAGGCTCTACGGGACAACTTATTAAGGTCTACACAAATACTCCAGCGGGGACGAGAGAGCCAGGTACATAAGAGGTCAAAAGGCCGAAGCCAGAGGGAGGTTGTTTTAAAGGCACCCCGGAATATCCAGCCTGCTGCGCCGGAGCCGGATTTCCGGTGCATCAGTAGTTTTCACATTTTAAATTTTTTAATTCTCTTTACGTTTATAAACTAAAATTAATATGAAATTCTCGTCAGCATTTTTAGCAGCAATTTTTAATAGTGAATTTCTAGCAAAATCAAGTCTATGAGTATCATATATATTATATATAATATATATTTATTATGATATATATTATTATATATATATATATATTTATATATTATATAATATATATATATATATATTATAATTATATATATATATATATATATATATATAATATTATATATATTATATATATTATATATACATTAAATAAAACTTAGCAATATAATTACTATATATATAGATATATATATATATTATATATATATATATATATATAATATATATATATATACTATATATCATATAAATAATATATATATATTATATTATATATTATTATATATATTATAATAAACAGTCGTCTGCAAAGGTTGTGATTTAAGTTTGGGGAAATAAGGGAGTTACTTGAGCACTAAATCGGAACGTATTAGGCAAGAATCTCGTCAAATATAAATCAACGTATTTAACACTCGATATTCCAGTTTCACAAGAGCATTTCTTGGGAACGATTGCCTACCATATATCACGTCAATATGAAAACATTTAGTGTTTATTTCATAAAGAGTAATAAGCATGTAATGGATAATTTATAATTAATCTGATGAGCTACTTTAATTGCCTTTAATCAGTCTCTCAAATGAAAGTTCTAGTTTAACTCTCCAACTTAACTATCCTCATTTTTGAGAAATTTTTTACTGCTCATACTGGCTCAAGATGGGTCCGGCCTGATGTAAGTTTATTCCCTTTTCCTAAACTATAACTTATACGATCAAATTTTTTATTATAATATTTCTTGTAGAAAGTCAGTTTCCAAAATAAACTTATTTTAAAAGCAAGTATTGTTAACCCCACCCCCCCCCCCTAAAACATATTCGCACTTAGCTTTAAGGATAATTTATAGTTTCTCGTATGTTCCTCAAATGAGAGTATTTTTATCATCTGCAACTATACGATTCAATTTGAGGAAATATTTATGTTCATTATTATTCATGAAATTAGATGTTGTGTTATTGTAGCCCTGATATTATGACTCGATTTTGATATGCTTTTAGTCATTATATTATCTTTAATAGGGCAAAAAATACTTTGGCCTAAAAAGCAAAAACAATATATAAAATACTAAATTTTGCTGATTTAAACAGTATCTATATCCAATCAACAAAAAAAAATTAAAAAAGAATTTTTTTTATATATATAAATAATTTCCCAAATTTTTAGTTAATAAACACACTAAAAAACGAAATATTCAAAATTTGGCGAATCTTGCTGGTCTTATACCAAATCACAAAACAAATAAGACTTAGTCACATGGCCTTAATTTCGTCGCTCGTTCATTCGCTCAAACAAATAAATTTTTATTACCAAACCGAAGAGGTTTTAAATTCCTTAATACGACGAAACGCGGCGACCAACGAGAGATTTCAATTTCAAAGAATAAAAAAAATTCAATCAAATATTTTTTTGATTACATTTTGGCAAAGGATTTATATTGATGTGAAGAGAGAAGGAAGTGAAAAACAAAGAGAAAAAGAGAGTGTAATTTGGGCGTAACGATAGAAATGTAAGCATGGAAAAGCCCTGGAGATGGAACTCAAAAAAATATGACGACGGATGGCTGATATCGTTGGAGCGAGGAGAAATGACGCGCGATAAGATGAAAGGAGGAGAGAGGAGGAAGGGGAGTAGAGAACGAAGAGGGAACGGGGTAGGGGAGAGCAGGAGAAGATACAGAGAGGAAGAGAGAACTGGCAGAGGAGAAGGGAGAGGAAGGAAGCAGAGGGAGGAGGGGAGGGATTGTAAGAACTATAGTAATTGGAGAGAGAGAGACCGAAGAGGAAGAGGAGAGGAAGAGAGAAAAGAAGGGAGAGAGAGAGAGACGAGAGAGAACGTCGAGAGAGGAGATTCAGGACTGGAGTGAGAGAGTAAGAAGAACTTTATAGAAACCTCAGGAGAGAGTTTTAAAGTAGA
>JABUQX010021306.1:0-32997 GCA_015478945.1 Trachelipus rathkii | reverse complement strand
GCTGAATAGCCTAATATCAAGTATAATAGACTACATATGATTTCTTTATTATTACTTTAGTGTCTTAACTCAATGTATCTTGATTATATATAACTAGCGAAATATAGTACTACGAGAGTGATAGTGAATAGTTAGATACTTCGCCTTTTACCCTTGTGAGTAGGATTATTTGCTAATGATATCTAATTTGCTTCTTTTGATCTGCGATATTACTTCAGATAGTGTCAGGAAAGTTGCCAGCCGTTAGGTGGGCGATCCAATTTTGGTAAAGAGAAGTATCATATATATTATAAATATTATAGTAATATAATATAAGCTTATGCATTCATATGTGAATAAAACTATCTCACGTGAATAAAAATATTTTAAATAATACTGTAGTGAATATATATAATTTATTATTAAAGCTAAAGGAGATGGACGGATACTTTCGATCTCATGAGTAGACTTGACTCAGTAAATATTCCGGTAAGTGAGTTTCGTAGAACACAACTGCTTTGTCGTAAGTTTACTTCAGTATGAGACTCAGATATATATAGAAGGGGGAAAACGAACGAAATTCATCACGTAGTTGGGGGGTTTTAGGGAAATAATTGTTTATAAATCTTTTGAGCATACCTACAACTCTTAGTATCATATGAAATTCAAAATGGCAATTTTTCAAGACTTGCTATAGACGTTTTTAAGAGTAGCTTCGATGGACTCTTAAAATAACGGCCACAAATTCTCGATTTTATATCACAATGATATAAGACGTGCAGTTTCCAGCCTAATACCGTCGCTCACTAACAAAATGCATTTCTTATGGAAGCACAACAATGAAATCAATTTTGACTCTACTGTTTAACTCCTCAAAAAATGTTACCAACGATAGGTATTCTATTTTTACATGAATGGCAACTGGAAGCACGTCTCTCAATAAGAACTCACAAGTATGAGAGTTGTGTAGCGAACTAAGGCAATTGTTGGTAAAGAGTTCTACTAAGGAATTTATTCGCAGTTTTGATGTATGAGAGCGATCAAATTTTTTATGCGAAAGACATAATAGCATCATAGGCGTCAGCGATTGTAGTAATAAGATGGGCCTATTAATAATAAGCGCAATTATGACCTTGATGTGATAAATTATTATTATTCATCATGACCGAAAGTACTATAATATCATATCTATATCTCTGTATTATATCTAAAGTATATTTTATGGAGAAATATTTTATCAATACATAATACATTATTGTGAGTTTCTTAATGCTATAATAATTCTTATTTCTGTAATAATATATTATTAATAAACCTTGTCATTACTTGTTGCAACATTGATTATTCCAGTAGTAGTTAATCATATTGTGAGTGTAACCCTCACTTTATATAGTGCTCGTGAGTAATGACTAAAAGTTGCACTTATGAGAGTTAGAATAGAACTATCATCTTCATACAACTTTATTCTCTCCGACAATATAAAATTAGTATGACGAATTGATACAGATCTCAGAGAGAGTTTGTAGAAGACTCACTAAATATACAAACATAGCTAACATCAAATTAGTATAGACAGACTAGTGCTTAGTATTATAAAATAACACTAAATTCACAAGAATCTTACGAGAAGTTATATACTACAGTAAACAATATACTTATATAGTATTCTTTCTTTACATTCTTTTTGTAATATTCTCTGCCATGGTACAAGGTTCCTACATCAAGATGCACCAATCCAAATCTGAGTGATGAGTCGCCGCAGATATACTTCAGGTTGTTGTATTCCGATCCTTTTGCACAACGGCATTGGAGATATATAGCTCATTAAATATTATTATTAGCTCTCGCCTAGAATCATCTAGAGTCCGAAAATGAATAGTGCCTCCCTCCACCTCATACACGCACTCATATCATAGTGATCTTTCCACTTCAAGCTATTTATATATCCTTTAAATTACACAGTAGAAATTTGTCGCGTCCAATGACCTATGTAAATGCATCAAGCATATAGAAAAAAAAATTGCAATCTCCATCTATTATAGGAGAGACAGTTAACGACAGCGCCCCCTTTCGCCCATAGGCCACTCACCGACCGTTGCCATCATCTCTCAAACGCTTAAGATGTGTGTTCATCTTATGGCATGAGCGTCTCTCCTACTCAATGGTTTAGCTACGTGAACTAAACAAATGAAGACTAAAACCTTGCGATCGCACTCGGCCTCGTTAAACCTATTGAGACATAATAAATAAGTGTGACAAAAGGTAGTAAGAGAGGCTTTTTCTAAATAACATTAGCTAACTCTTTACTATGATAATTATTATATAAACATGAAAGCGACCATTAGCTCACGCGATGATATATTTGCCCGTAATCTCTCTGACACACATATCTCGAGCAAAACAGTATTAGTTAGGCAAAGAAATCCTTTAATTTCTCAAGCAATCAATTATTATTAATAGGTTACGTTATGATAAAAACTGTTGAATTTACTCAGGTAATAATATTATTATCTAGTGGAAATAAATATTGCTAAAAAAAAGTCCTTTATCTATGGAAGTTTTAGCATTCAGTAAGATTTCTTTACTTCTCGCTGATTTCTCATGAGACTAAATTGAAAAAATATTTTGATACTTCTCTCTCGTAAAGTCATTAACGAGGAGGGATCAGAGCTCCCTTAGAATACAAAATCCTTGGACTATTATAAACTACGTCGTTTGCGGCATGAGTAGCTATTGGATCCTTATGAGAACTTTTCTAATAATTACCCATCTAATTAATAACATAAATATTCAAGAAGATTATTTCATATTTACTTATATATTTATATAGTAATTGAGTAATAATTATCTTATTAATTATTTATTTATTGTAATAGTACTCTCAGTAATATATTTACCATTAAAAAATTAAAATATATAAATAATTATATTTTACCATAATTAAAAATAATATCAAATGATTTAATTGAGATATGCAACACGTTTCCAAGACTACTCAATAAGTTATTTTTATATAACTTTACTATATAACTATTTACTTTTTACTTCTAAATTTTACTAATAAAATACTAGTGATCGTGACAGTTATTCATACTCCTCATATCATCAAATATTAGGTGATGAACGAAATGTTCTGGAATTAAGTTAGAAAAATATTTTATTAAATATATATATATCAATAGTTTTATGACAGTATCAATGATAATATCACAACTATTTAGTATAAACCTTACTCGTTTATGAATACACACACTAATTGTGAATAATAATACCGTAAAAGAGAAATAAACTAAGTTAGGGTTCAGCACTCTAATTAATAATAGATATATATAATTATTATAATATTAATAATTAATTCATCCTCTGAAGAATTGTAACCACTTTATGCGGAAATAAGCGCCTCAAGGCCTCGCACCTCCCCAACCCTCTGTAGGAACATAATAAAATTCCTAGGGCTTACGGTGACTACTTAGATCAGTATATTAATTATATCGAAATGTATACAAACCATTAATATGTCTAACATGAATACACATTGAAATAAATAAATAATATAACTAATCTAATTAATGAATAATACAATATAATTATTATAATTAATCATATGTACGTCATAGTATATCTATTACATATAATAAATAATTATCATTACTGTAAAGATTATTAATTACTACTCCAATATATAATTATAATATATAAATATATGTTTATATATATATATTAATAAAGGTATAAGGAATTTAAAATTAATTATAATTATTCCAAATACCAATATATATATATATATTATATATTAATTAATATTAAATTAAATATTCATATTTCATTTACTTACTACTTATTTATATATAAAATAAATAAAACAGTATAATAATATATATATATATATATATAATATACATAGTCCCATAATATATTATATCCATTACTTATATCTCACAAAGCAAACTATTATAAAAGTAATGGTAAGGTTTGTTGTATTAAAGTGGATTTATATTTGTAACCCTCGATATAAATATAAATATATTATATATATTACCGAATATAAACATGTATATAAATTATTAGTTAATAATATAATAATATACGTACTCTAACTATTTATAGTATAGATATCTAAAAGAAATTATCTTATACTCGATCTCTATACATATTATATAAAATTATACTAATTGCTATACTATCTAGAAATTTATTAATATAGTTTACTAAATAATTGGATATAAATAAATCACCCCGATAATATATTATATAATCATAAACCTTCATGTGACGACGAGCGTCGTGCAAAATAAATTCAAACTCATAGCAGAATAATCAAAATCCTTGAGAGTCTGTCTATATAATTTTACCATAGAATATAGACACTTATATATCGTTACCATGATTTACATGTATATGAAATATATAAACCAAACGATATAAACTTATAATATTTTACTCCCTTTATATGAGTAACCCCTTCCTTCATCGTGAGTGAGAGTGAATATCTAAATATTACATCATTCCACTTCAGATACTCACATCATATTAATCAATTATTTAAGAATCATGTCTTAAATGACTAAGATTTATGGACTTATTGAGCTACATTGCCCAAAAGACATGCCAACATACTGGTTTATAGCATATACGGGGAGCTACTTAACCAGCTCACTCTCCCCCTCTTCCCACTCTGACAACTTTTCCGTTTCCTTTAAAAATATATAACATGGACACGCTCGCCTTAAGACACATATTACTATGCTTATACACAATGCCACCTCCACAAACAGTCTCGGCTAATACTTCACGTGCTCCCCGACATGATCACCTTTCTCAGTTTTTCGCAGCCTCAATATCCTATAAAATCACACAGTGTTGATCAATTTTAACAACTTGCTTACTAATTCTCAATTATCCATTTAATATAAAAAACTCTTTCTAAATCCCATTTTTACGCATCACACTGGTTTGTGGGTATGAGCATATGATTAGACCTTATCTGTACGACATAAAACAACACATTCTCCTTAATTATCCTAGTGGACTTTTTTGTTCAAATAAAAACTAACTTTAAGCAACGATTTTTTGCAGATAAAAGACCGTTACATCCTCATCATTTATATAACGACACGTCTCTCTGCAAAAACTATATATACATCACACATCGGTCGTGCTATATATAACCAGGACGAATCTCCACTGGAGTGTTTCGATAAATACTTCCAATCAGCTATCACTTTCAATTCAATCTTTCACTCTTAATTTAATGTGAAACTGATAAAAGATACTTTTATATATCTCCCTAACCCGACCCGTCTATATCAGAGGTGGTACTACGTTCAAAATTGACGATAGACATACGTGGGATAACTCCATTTTCTCTCTCCACCCAATTATTTCCTCAATCTCTCTACAGAAACCTATTAAAATATTAATCGAATTACTCAATCATATAACACATTTAAACTAAATATACCTACGTCCACCCATAATTAAAAAATTATAATATTAAATATTATATCTTAACTCAAATATAGTATACTAACTCCAATAAAATAATAAAAATTCTTATTACCTCAATAAATACTAAAATAATTAATATTCAAATACATCAACATTAATGTTAATATAATACAATATAACTTACATGTACTACGTAATATATACCCCTCCTATCACTTTAATAACACACTTATAACTAAATAAAAAATAAAATATCTATATTAAATATAACAAATATTATAATTTATGTTCCTAAGATACTAACTATTACATTTAAATTCACCTACCATATAATAAAAAATAATAAATAAAACATTACCTTATCCTAATAAAAAATCAGGCACACACAGACACCTACACACCTTCATATATATATACACTATAAATCATCCAATTAACAATATATATAACTAATATCGTATTCATGATATATATCAATATTATTATATAAATATATCATATCTACTATAAATAAATATAATATATTATTATTACCACTACTATATTAATTTATTAATCATAAATAAAAAATAATCTAAAATAGTAATATATATATATCTTTTTAAATATCCTATATTAATCAATAAGAAACAAAAGTAATAGGTGCGTTAAAATCTAATATAACTATAAATAATACTAAGTCAATAAATAATATATAAAATAAAATTAAGGATTATAATTAATTAATGAATATAACTAAGAACTATATCAATAATCAACAATAATAACAAAAGATTGATATGTAAACTGGAAAGATCCGCATTCAATATCTGACGCCAAATCATTCATCCCTACCTAACAAGATTTACCTATATAACAATAAATTCATTAAATTTTTACATCGTAATAAGCTCAATACATGATAAAGCACTTCTGCAAGTAATTAAAAATACTGTCACATATTTATAACATCTCAGAATAATAAGTAATTAAATAGAATAATTAGAATTATTTAATATTAGTATTTAAGTATTAACGACCAACAACTACCACAAACAAAAGGGCTGGCACGATAATCACTACTCTCATTCCCCTCACTTATCCCCCTAATGTTATTCCCCTCAAATATTCATACTATATTAAAAATAACAATACATAACAAAAATACCTTTATATCTTTCACTCAATTTCTGCCTCAATAAACCTTAACAGTCTCTTTCATCTCCCGTATATACCATTTCGAAATCGTTCCTGAGAGATGAAAGTGTGTTTAATAAAGCAATAAGCATTAAATACGTGAAGTAAGCTAGCTATTATAAAATAAACAAAATAAATGTTTTATTATTTTAAAATTATTACTAGTATCCTCCATTGCGCGGATACAGAGTGACAGCCCATAGAAGTAGTGAATAGTCATAAGTAAAGGCAGTGCCTGTGTATAGCCTAGCATCGGGAGGTACTGTTGACAAGATATAGTTTAAGTGAGTTAAATTTTACTTATATTTCTCAAATCTAAGAGAAAGTCAATTCAGTAAGCAATAGTCGTCAACACAATAGGTGGCCTCGTATCATGATCTCAGGTACAATTATTATCTCTTGTGATCAATTGTTGTGAGTGCGGTAGGTATTCAAACGTAGAGAAGATGACACGACTCAACATAAGTTATATAGTATATATATCGTGTGTTCATTGTGATTCTGTATAGTAATATCTAACAAAACTCCTTAACAAAATGTAAAACCTATTTTATTTTAAAAAATTTATAGATCATTTTTTGCAACTCCTCTCATTCAGAAAATTAAAGTGTGCCAGTGTGCCCGCATCGCGATGAAAATCGTTATTACAGATAATGAAAAGTAAAACTACTCACAATAAAATTCACTACCACGAGAGGTATAAAAGAACCATACACAACACCCACTCGATAAAAACTAAGCCCTAAACGATACGCAGGTTTAAAGAAAATTATATATATACGTTTAGAATATATTTTTTATTTTTTATATATATCTATTTTTTTTTTCTTGCAGTCTTTAGATATCTTTCAGTACGTTTTGTGGTTATAGTGTGTCTAATAATATATTAAATAATATGATAATAATTAATAAGATCTAAGATAGCCTCAATATATTTTGTGTTTGATTCATATATTCTAGTATAGTTTTCTATGTTCTCTATTATTACATCTCCTGAGTATAAAATAAAATACAAAGGGTATGTTATGTTTTTACATTATACGTTATATTAGTTAGAAGCGCTTTGCTAACGCCAGCTCTATAGTTTGGGTGAGTAGTATCAACCTCAAATTTATAATAAGATTTTTTGATTTATTGAAAGAAAAAGTTAATGATTTCTTCTTTTATTTGAAGGATAGTTAACGGATATATAATTTTGTTAACGAATAATATATCAATCGTGAATATCTCTTTCTCGAACTATTTTTCATAGACAGATAGACGTATAGAGATACTTATATAGAGTTTGTTTTTTTTTTTTTCTATCATCGTGAACGATTGACCCTGAGCAGGTGCTCTAGGATATACAGAGTAGGCAAACAGTCGTTCTGTCTTACTTGCTGTGCGTACAACAGAGAGAAGAGAGATACGCACTGAAGCGCGTCGGTGTTTGATTTTTGGGCATACCTCTCTAACCCCCATTCGTCTCGCACCTCATATCACACCGTTCGGGCGCTCCCCGAAGCACTCAGTAGCCCCTTAAAAAACTTAAACCTGTTTATTTAAAAAAAAAGATTACATATAAACAATAACTGTCTCATACTAAAGACCCAGAGAAAAATCAATAAAAAAGACAAATTTATATTTGCAAACTTTGGCTGCTACTTTCCACCTCCTCTCCTCAAGTTGCAAGCAATGTTGCCAGGATTGAGAGTTTAGGGTTATTAGGACTAACATATACCGCTGTGCACTGGTAGTGTCCAGACGTCGGTTTAGTGGTATGTACGGCCGTCATTTTTCGACATTTTTACCTCATGAGTACTATGTTATATGTCAACTACATTCCATTTTAAGAAGGTATTATATATATGATTAAAGTCGGCATATATATATTCATATATTATTAATATATATCATGTATATATATATATTATATATTATTATATAAATATTTATATTATAATATATTAATTAACTCATATTAATTAATATATATATATTATAATATATTAATTAATTATATATATAATATTATTAATATATATTATAGTAATTAATATATATATATATTAATATATATTAATATATATATGGTCATTCATGTCATTAACATAGAGTAAATAGTGTGAAAGGTTTTCAAATTTTTATTTACATAATTAATCGATGATTATATCGAACAAATAATGTAGTTTACATCAAGTCGAAGTGAGCATTAGTAATCGGCCAAAAAACAAATAAGTAGGAATGTTACCCCTGTCGATAGCATTTTATATCTGCTTCCTCAATTAACTCTTAATAAGATTAGTGTAAACAACTGTGTAATTAACAAGTTTAAACTTTCATGTTATTGGTGAATTCTATGGTTGGTATATTGGAAAAAATTTGTATATTATTGGAAAAAAATGAAAAAATAAAAAACAATATGTGTGCATTTCTTTTTTTAATAGTTATATATTTTTTAGTTTGTGTTAGGTTAAGTATATGGATTCTCTATTTGCCTATAAAATTATGTACGATTAGGAGAGAAGAAAGTACTTAACATAACAGATTTAAATATATATAATGAGAAAAATCAGAGTTAAATATTTTTTAAAGGTGTGAGTTCTGAAAAGCATCGTTTTTTTTTATTTTACAATTACTCAGTGTGGTAGTATTTCTCGGTCTGGTGAGTCAGACAGAAACGAGTGGAGATGTTGTGGTAATAGCAGGATGCCATGGCCAAGCAGTCGAAAGTGAGATAAGACACACTAATCTTCTTTTACGTGTGCTCAGTAACGCAATGTTACATCTCCATATATATATATATATACGTAGGGGAAGGGGCGGTTACCCCAATCTTCTACTATATATATCATATACATTATATATATGATATTATATACAGTTTTATACCAATTCGGTCTATTTTTTTTATTAAATTATAATTATAATAATTAAAATATATATAGTATATATATATATATATATATATATTATATGATATTATATATATATAGTAATAATATTAGTACTTACTTATATATATACTATATATATTATATATATATATAATATATATATATATATATATATATATATATATATATATATATATTATATATATATATAGTGATATATTTATATAGTAAAAGATTGGTGGGAAAATTATAAGAAAAGGTAGTGCATAATTACCGTCCAAAGGGGAAACTTTAAAAATTTGGAAAATTTATTCACATTTGCACAATGGAGCTCCGCATTAATTACTTTGTTCCTTTATAGTCACAGGGATAATACATTGTACAAACCACACACACACACACACACACACACACACACATATATAGTATTACTATATATATATATATATATAGGCCTATATTATATATATGATATATATATATATTATAATTATATAGTATATATATAGTATATATAATAATTTATATATTATAGGGGTAATATATATATTATATATATATAGTATTTAAATGTATCTAAACTTGTATATTATATATATATATATATAGTTACTTAGATATATTATATATATTAGTATATATATATATATATATAGCTTATATTAGTATATTATATATATATATATAGTACTATATTATGATATATATAAATAGAATGATAGTACTCGAGTACCTCTCTCTATATCATTTTCTTTATTCAGCACGTTTTTCGAGAGTTGTTGCATGACTGCCCTATATATGCTTGTTGAATAAATGGCGCAGACTCGTCCGGACACGATTCGAATATGGGCCCTAGTGAAAACATGCCGCCAGTTTAATGGATTAAAGCGTTATTTAATAGCGGTTATTCTTACCTTTGCTAATTCTTTTATATTTATATGTTAATAATCTTTATTTATTTGACCAATTTCGCCAAAAAAAAAATGAGAATTTCTATCTTAAAATTATATTAGAAAATTTTGCAAAAATAGCATCGTTTCGTAGTAATGTATAACCTGATGCTGAGCACGAGTAGGCACGATGGTGCAGATGTGGACTCATTTGTAAATTATAGTATATACAATAATAAATATTATATCATATATATAATATATATATATGATATATATATATATATATATTATATATAATATATCATATTACTATATATATAAATAATATTATATATATATATATATATTAATATCATATATTATATATATAATATATAATATATAAATATATATATATATATAAGAGGAGGGTCCGTCGAGGGGCTTGTGGAAGCTCCACTTGTGGATTAATATTGGACCTGGTAGAAGGCACATTCACTTTTAGGGTATAAGGGAAAATGTATGTCGGAGGGGGGGTTCCCCCTTTCCGACTTGATGCTCCGGGATACTAAACTTAATCAATATCCTATTAATCCAGAAATGCAAAAAGAGTTAACAACCACCATAAAACTCCACAAATATATATAATGGACAAAAATGAAAAAAGACGAAAAAAGAAAATAAAAAAGAAAGAGAATAAAAGAAAAGAAAAGAACGGAAAAAAATAAAAAAAACAATAAAAATAATAATAAAATAAGTAAATAAATAAATATAAATAAAAAAATAAAATAATAATAAATATAATATAAAAAATAACAATATAAAATAAAATAATCTGACATTATATATACTGATACTATATATATACCTAATATATATATATATACCGTATATTATATATATATATATAATTATATATAATAATATATTAATATAATATATATATGATATATAGTATAATTATATATAACGCTATATCAATCGCCTAGGTGTAGGGATGTGCATAAATTTTCATATCAACACTAACATTTCTATAATAATGAACAACTATTATTTCAAACTTAAAGCACCAGTTGAATTTAGAGAGACTCTATTAAATTACAATAATTTAAAAAGGAGGAAGTTTGTCTTTGACTAGGCTTGTTATCCAGAGTGTTAATGTAGGAAGACGGGGTAAGGTGAAGGTCTTATTTTTTATCGTTGCCATAATTCGTGCATTAATCAGAGGCCTAAATTATTAATGAAATTTCATTATCAAGTTTTTTAAAAATTGCAAGTTTTACTCCTGCAATTTTGTATGCAATTACTTAAACAGTCTTCGGAAATATCTATATATATTTTTCATAAATATATATATTGATTATATACACATACTACTATTATAATATAATATATATATATTACTATAATATATTATAATATGATATATATATGATATATATATATACTATATATAGATATTAATTATATATATATATGTATGATATATATATATACTTATATATATATAGATTAACTATATATATATATATTTATATAGTATTAGAATACATATAAAGTATAATATATATATATATATATACTAATATATATATATATATATATAGTATATATATCTCATATATAAGTATATAAATTGGGATTAGAGTAATTCTCTTTCGTGCTTAAAGAAATCCATTTCGTAGGTTTATATATGTATATTATATATATATATTATAGTATATATATTATTATAATATATATACTATACTATTCTATATATATATATATAATATATAGATATATACTATATATATGATAATATATATACAAGTTCGGTTGGGTATATATATAATACTATTATATCGAAACATGCGGGTTTTGGCTTATAGCAACGAGCGCCCAGAGTACCTAATTATTTATTAGGGAGTTTAATCTGGTGTATTACAAGATATGCTTACAATTGAGATAGAGAGGAGGTGAGCGGAGCGGAGTTGCCTTAAAAATTGGGGACAAGATCTAATTTGTGTTACGAGAGCGTTTAAACCAGTTATTAAAACAAGTAAATTAGGGCTATCTGGTTAGAGAGGAGGATTGAAAAATTGAATAATTCTGTTACATACTTGATTGATTTTTATATCCTTCTATGATGTCCTTTAATACAAAAGGGCTTTCGTTTCCATTTATTCGGATATTACTGGATTATAGATAATATTCTATCCTTTTAGATGTGGAGATTTTATTTTTAATTTGTGACTTTAATTTATATGTTGTATTGTATAGTGACTTTTAAAATGAGTTTATAATCGGTCAAAGCTCAGTACTACACTAAACCATTATATATAGTATAGGTATATATATATATGGTATTTTTATAACGTACTATATATATATTAAGTATATATATAGTATTATATATAGCTATATTAGGGTAAGTTAGTGAATTACGTAAATTGGGAAGCTCTGTGGTATATATTAATAATATATATATATAAATTAAATCTAAAGGTGGGATAAGTATGAAGAGGTTATGAGTATATAATAGTATACATATTATATATATACTCTATATATTACTTCCCCGCTATATATATATATAGAATATTATATCGATAAAGTCACTGACTATATCTATAGTATATATATATTATTATATATAGTATATATATATATATATTATATATTATATTAATTTATAGTAATAATGAAAGGGGATATATATTATATATAGTTCTACTAATTATATATATAGTTATATAGTATATAATAATATATTATTATACTAGTATTTATACAGTCATATTATATATACGGTATGTATTAGTGGCTCTAAATTGGTTCGTATTGTGTTCGGGACGAAGAATTTTCGTACTTACATTTACCTATTTCTTTTCGTGGCATCCGTGACAAGGTATCGATTGAAAAAAAATATGTCATTCTAACAAGAGAGAAAGAAAGAAAGAGAAGTTCGTTGCAGTTTCAAAACCCTAATATCATTTCTGATCTATTCATGTATCAGTTCTCATATTCTTTTTTTTTAATTAAGTATGTCAAGCTCAGCATATCTGGTCTCATTCTGAATGCGAGACTGGATTTACTGGGCTACGCGTTAGGTCTTTCATATTCGTATCGCAATACTATTGATGAGATAACAACATGGGAAGGGCATTCCAAGCACAACTCGTCGTTAATTCAAATTACTCTTAATATTCTTCATATCAGCCTTCGTAGCAAAGTAGGAACGTGCCTTGGAGAAACTTGTCCAAATTTGATTCTTAACAGAAGTGATGTATGGAGTATAGGGCAAATGAAAATTAAGAATTTTAGATATATTTCTGAGTAGGACAACCATGCGTGGGCTCGGATAAATTAAATAACGACAGAGCATTTTACGGCTACGGGAGTCTGTCTCCTTAGAGAGTTTAATTAATTTTCATAAAGTTTCAATGATAGATGTGTGGGTAAAACGTACTGTGAATGCCTACTCATCTCGCACTGAATATTTATATTATCGTATCCCCTCACATAGTATATATATAAGGTATACCGATAGGAGGTACACTACCGGACTCTTTATATATGTATCAATTACTTATTGCGGTATATATAAAGTATATTAATTCTATCTTATTATACCCTGTTTTACGCATGTTCTAACCACCGGAAATCGTATCCGTATTTAGTTAACTCTAAATATTATTGACTGTTTTTTTATTAATTATATTTATATTTTTTAAAATGATTAAAATAACTTGTTAATCATATGTAATCATAACGTAATACTAAACATGTAAAAATTATTGATTAAAATGCACGAAAATAGATTTAGACTAATGAAATAATATGTTATATTTACTTATAATTAATATTTCTATATATTCTTCATAATAGATTTTACCATGATTAATATGACGAATATCCTTTATAGCTCTTATAAACTTACATGATGCCTCATATTTTCATATTTCATAGTATTTGGATACACAAATTGCATAACTTCGATAATAATAATAAATTATTTTATATAATAAAATATAAAATTTATTAATAACCATTATTATTAAACATATATATAAATTTTGCTAACAAAAAACAAGAAAAAAATAGAAATTAACTGTTCACATATATAATATATGTGTCTCGTGTGTGTGTTCGTGCCTGTGTAGTTCTGTGCTGTGTCACACTTCCTATAGTTGGGCCTCTTAATGTATACGCTATATGTGCGAAGTGCAGTGTGGCTTCCTCGTAGATATGCACTGTTACTCACTATCTTTCGCTCTGTGTTATATGTGGTGGTGATTAGTTTCTCACTCACAAAGTAGAACAGACGGAGATCATACGACTCAGTCCCCAAGGCTCTATGGTGTTCTCAGAGTTGGGTTCGTACTATGATACCTGTTTATCAATAGTGATCTCGCTATATAGGGTATATGTGTTGTACATAGTCGTATACTCTCGATTTGATTGCAAATTGTCTAATGGGTAGTTTAGGTACAACACGAAAATGTAGGTCGACGGATAGCGCGAATGAACCAATATATTTACTTACGTAATATATATAGTTAAAGTTTAGTACATATTATTATAGGACATTTCAATTATCTTAATGTACTTAAAATCTTTATAAGATCTTGAAAAATAATATAAAAAATCATTTCATCAATTTTTATAGGAAACATAAATATTCAATTTTTAAAAAAGATTTTAACAATTATTCATAGGGACCATGATATAATAAATGAAATCTAATGTAAATATATATTTCAATATAACAGTTTATTATAATGAAATTAGTAGAATAATTATATAATTTAATAAATTGTTATTCGGATTATGTAAATATTAGATAATAGTAATCAAAGTTAGTATATACTTTGATATGAAATTACGTATAAAGTCGTAATGATACTGAAGTGAGGTGAGTATCATCGATAGTATAAACATCGGTCTATTCAGCTCGTAAAATGTAGTTAGGTCAGCCGCCCGGATTGGGTCGAATGAGTCTCTCATAAAAAATAAAAATACTAATATAACAAAAATAAAAAAAATAATACACCTCTAGTGCGTAGGAAGTATTATACTTATTAATACAACTTAATGATGATAAATTCAAGTGTACAGTACTTAAGTAACTTAGGAAATACTTTGGTAGATTATTGGTGTCGGAATAATTCCACTCGGCGGGCTGTCAAGTTATCTCATGTAGAAAGCTACTCCGTCGGGTTAGGAAGTCAAATTTTTTGACACTCTCTACGGTTTTTCGAAACAAAATTTGCAACAGCGGTGCTTAGCGAGCAAAAGTTTGAGAGTTTGTTCTACATTTCTGTAGGTTCTGGATTTTTTATTACAGCATGTCTTAGTTGTTAAATTTGATTATTGATACAGCGAATGGAAAAGGAATCTAAACTTATAATTATTCATAAAACCCACCTATTATATATAGTAATATACATTGTTGTTCTTTTGTAACGAGCTATACCCTAGTATATTATAGTATAGTATATATATATTTATCACCTAGGTTCGTTGACATACGCCTACCTACTATATAGTATATATATTCTAATAAAGATTTACAAATAAGTTTAAATACTCATAAAAAATATATATATATAGTTTAAATATATTGGATTTACAGAAGATTCTAAGTAGTAGTGGAAAAATAAAATTAAATATAATATATATATAGAAACTCTTATACCAAATAAAAATGTCTCATAACCGTTCGTGGAATCAATGATCATATCACAATGACATATTATATGGCGCTAGAACTCATATACTTTACGTTCAATTACATATTTGTAAGCAAGTGTAATGACCCAAATCAATTAAGTGTTTATATAATTTTATAAAATAGTTTACTTTGATATAATATATATAATAATACCTAAATATATATTATATAATATGATATATATATTAAGTAATATATAGATATAATAATAATTAATATATATAAATGTAATATAGATTATATATATAATTATTATAATTAATATTAAAATATATAATAATATTAATAGAATATTAATTTAATATTATATAATTAATTATTTATATTAATAAATATAATATATATTAATTAAGGATATATATTAAAGATAGAATATAAATAGATTATATATCATATATATATATATATATATATTAATAATTAAATTAATAATATAGTATATATATATATATTATATATATGATATAAAAATATAATTATATATGTAATTTAATAATTTAGAGTAATATATATTATGGATATTTATGGGACTAAGTGCATAGATTTAGTAGTCATATATATAATATTTTATTCTCTCTACCGACTACGCTGATATATATATATATATTAATATGTTGTATTTCGAATTTCTAATCCTCCATTAGTATGATTACTAGATTTGCATAGTCTTAAGAATAATATTGATTTTACTATAAGCAAATAAGTTAAAGTACTTAAAACTATAATGCTCTCTGTGTGCTAATAAGGTGTCTGGTAGGGGAATCTGCAATTAGGTAACTTGTTTGCATTTATAATAATAATTTCAAATCCTATGTGAAGAATTGCTTTTTGTATTGCTAGATAAATAAAATGTTATACTTTATATAAAGAAATATATATAGATGATATATAATATAAGCATGAATATTAGAACCGGATACATATTATAGATAGATATTAATTAGTAATATACCTCACGGATGTAATAGATTATATAAATATATATATATAAATATATAATATTAGTATATTAATAGCTATATAGTATATATAATTATATATTAATGTATATTATATATTATAAATGATATATTTATATATGATGATTATATATAATATATATTATTAATTAATATATTAATATTAATATAAGATTATATATTATATAATATTTATATATATAGTATATATATAGATAGTAATATATATATATATATAAGATTAAATATAGATTATATATATAGTTAATAAATAATATTAATATACATATATAATTAATATAATAAATCATATTTTTATCTTTTTTGATTAAAAATAAAATGTTTTAAATTGAAATTAAGTAATTCTATTTCTCAGAAAAATATATCTCTTATAAATGATAGTATACTTATAATGATGAAGAGATAAATAATATGATTTAATATATATATATAATTTATTTTATTTATAGCATTATTATTTAAGTTATAATAAGGATGATATAGTATATAATATCTATATATATATATATATACAGGGTTTTGGGCACAAGGCCAACCTCGTGTTAAGGCAGGGAGATGTGTGAAGACCCACACTGCTAACATCCAACAGGCTTGGGAACTAGACACTTGTGAAACCCTTCTACCATTTATGTGTAGAGCAAATGCTTGTCCAAAAGGATCTAAGCTCTGTTCAAATGGCAACTGTATTAATGAGGTAAAGATTTACATTCTTTCGTTGTCTTTATATTGCGCACATTGTGCCAACGTTTTGACCTTTTTTGTGTGTTATTTCCTTTAGTAATAGTATTGATATTCTTAAAAATCATGCCACATTATTTGTAAGTCTTGTACGATGATAATAGCATTGTTCTTATGCTTTACTATTAATAATACTCCCAAGGCATTTTTCTGCGATGGTGACAACGATTGTGGGGACATGTCAGATGAGATGGATTGTCCACACCAGTGCCGATATTACATGTCATCTTCAACAGATTCATTGGAAAGCCCGAATTATCCCTTGAAATATAATAGTTCTACCAATTGCAAATGGACGCTTGAAGCTCCTTTTGGACATAATATTATCCTACAATTCAATGATTTTGAGACAGAGAAAGGGTTCGATACTGTCCAAATCTTGACGGGTGGAAGGACAGAGACCTCGGCCATGCCCTTAGTTACCCTATCGGGTAAACTGGATTCCAGCTTAAATGGGCATATTTACGAATCAGCTTCTAATTTCATGATTGTTAAATTTCAGTCCGATGCATCTGTCGAAAGAAAAGGCTTTAGGTAATATAATATATATATATATATATATATTATATAATATATTATATAAATTATATATATATATATATATATATATATATTATATATATATAATGATTATTTAAATATATAATATAATATATATATAATAATATATATATAATAAATATATATATATTATATATATATATATACAATCTTCAAATTAAATGGTATATTTTATATATTCTTTATCACATTACATTAATTTAGTATGATTTTTTAACATTGAAGATTTTGTCTTAAATTCTTTGGAATGTCAATTATAAAACTTCTCAACTAAATTGGTATTACTGTCATTGGTCAAAAGCATTGATGACGTCAATAGAGTGACGTCATTACATCGGTATTTTACGTCATTTCTTTATTTTTTATTTTATTTTAGGGCTTCTTGGAAAACAGAGGATTCGAGTTGTGGTGGAACACTTTTGGCAGCAGCGCAGCCTAAGGAACTTATGTCACAGAACTTCCCAGGACCCATTCCTGGGGGGTTGGAATGTCTTTACATCATCAAGACTCAACCAGGAAGAGTTATCACTTTAGATATATTGGATATAGATCTAGAAAAAGGTTCATTTTTCGTATACTATTACTACTACTACTTACTACTTACAAATTACTACTACTACTACTACTACCACTAAAAAAACTAACTACTACTACTACTACTACTACTACTACTACTACTACTACTACTAATAATAATAATAATAATAATAATAATAATAATAATAATAATAATAATAATAATAATAATAATAATAATAATAATAATAATAATAATAAAGTTTCAACTGACCACCATTATTTAAAGGTCGTTAGGTTAACATTGACGTAACTAAATGAATAATTTTCTTTCTCTTCAGGAATTATTTTTGATTCTTTTAGGAAATCCGGGACTTTTCCTCTTTTGTCTTCTGATTGATTATTTCAATTGCCTCCTTTGTATTAAACTTCCCATCTCTTCTTCATGATCTTGTCTCTTGATTTTTTATATCCTTTTCATCTTTAAATTATTGGATCTTCAAGATTTCCTCCAGCTTCTCTTTCTTAGTATTGAATCTTTCCTCAACCCCGTGTTCAACTTCATTTATACTGAAACTACTTCAAGATCGACTTCTTCTGCACTGAAACTGCCTTAATTTCCTTATCCATCTCCTCCGTTCTGAAACTTCTTCAACTTCGTATTCCATCTCATCTGTAATGAAACTTCCTCATCCTCGTATATTATCTTCTCTTTTGTACTAAAGTTTCCTCAACCTCCTTTTCCACTTCGCTTCCTCTGTACTGAAACTACCTCAACAACTTCAACCTTCTCCTCTACCTTCTATGTAGTGAAACTTCTTCACCCTCCTCCTCTACCTCTTGTGTAATAAAAATTTCTCAACCTCTTCTTAATCTTCCTTCAATTTTCCTTTTTCACTTCAAGATTTTTTTTGTTGTCTTTTCCTCTACTAGCCCAAATATATTGCTAAGCTAATTCCACTTTTCAATGCCCCTAATATTTCAAAATTTATCTTAAAGATTTTAAAAATACTTTTTTTAATCCACAGATTCCGATTTTCTACTGATCAGAGATGGAGCTGATCCCACATCCAAAGAACTAGCTGTCCTTTCTGGCAAAAAAGAGGACAACCCACGTTATGTAATATCTACAGGATCAAATCTTTACCTTTACCTCCGGACAAGCTTAGGACAGTCAAAGATGGGCTTCCATATTCGTTATTATTCAGGATGTTCCATTACCATCGAAGGGGATACCGGTACTATTTATAGCCCGGCTTACGGAGTTACAAACTATCCAAATAATCAGGAATGCGACTACCTCATTAGGAAACCTGGAGGAGGAAGATTATCTATAAAAGTAAATGATTATTATTATTATTATTATTATTATTATTATTATTATTATTATTATTATTATTATTATTATTATTATTATTATTATTATTATTATTATTATTATTATTATTATTCCAATAGTTCTCAGACTTCAGAGTAGAATCTAAAGACCGTCTTCTGGTATACGACGGCGAAGATCCTTCTGGTGCCCTTCGACTCCATCCAGGAGTTGGATTTACTTCTGCAGACCCTCCTACGATCACTCTCACTGCAGAATCTGGTTCTATGCTTGTTAAATTCAAAACTGACCCGCTAAGGGCTGACAAAGGGTGGATGGCAACATTTTCTGCTGGTATACATATAGTTACTGTCTATTGCGATTCAGAGTTTCATGTAATAACCCTAAAATACAAATTCTTAAACAAAATTTGTTTCAGATTGTCCAACTTTAACCATCGGAATGGGCGTTCTTAGATCTTCTGTTGACACATCATTTGGCAGTGTTATCAACTTCACATGTCCACTCGGACAAGAGTTTGCCACTAACAAGAACTCCATTGTAACTGAATGTATGCTTGGAGGAGAATGGTCAATTAATTACATACCAGATTGTCAAGGTATAAAATTTTGATAGCAATTTTTTTTAGAGTTGACAAGGCATTCTCTAATACTATTTCATTGGTTGTCAATAATAGCAGCACAATTCAAAATTCATTGTTTGAGTTTCATTTGCCAATAAACTATACAAAATTCAAAGTTTTTGTGGATATGAATTTAAGTTGTAGTTCATACTGAAATTTCTGCAAATGTCATTCCTAGAATTGGAATGGCATACATTTCTATGGACAAACAAAACTTCTCTGACCTCTATTGATAAATTCACATTTTAGGAATTGTGTCATTATTCTTGACAACCAAAAATTTATTAAAATACTTGTCATTTCAGTGCTGATAAGCAACCAGATAAAAATTTTAGTTATTATATTCTGATTTAAAAACTTAAACCAACTTTTTTTTTTATATTATTAGGTATGCATTTAAATAATATATACATTTTTTTCAGTTGTTTATTGCGGACCTGTTCCACAAATCGATAATGGATTTAGTATCACTGCTACTAATGTGACTTATTTGGGAGGAGCGACCTATCAGTGTTACGCCGGTTTTGCCTTCTCTAGCGGATCTGCTAAAGAAACCATAACGTGTACTTCGTCTGGGCGATGGGAAAGATTTCCAGAGTGCAAAGGTATAATATACACCTACACCTTATATAATGAAACATATTTTCGAACTCTATCACACACTATAATATTCCTTTTAGGCTTGTCCTAAAGTTATTGTCCAGGACTTATCATAAAGTTGTTTTCCATAACTTGTCATAAATTTGTTCTGGACTTATCATAAAGTTATTGTCCTGGACTTGTCCTAAAATTATTGTTCTATGACTTGTCTTAAAGTTGTTTTTCAGGACTTGTTCTAAAGTTATTTATGAGCTCTTTTCATAAAGTTGTTGTCCATGCCTTATCATAAAGTTATTGTCCAGGACTTGTTATAAAGTTGCTGCCCATAACTAATCATAAAGCTGTTTGTTGTTCAGGGCTAGCCCTAAAGTTATTGTCCAGAACCTGCCCTAAAGTTATTGTCCAGGACTTGTCATAAAGTTATTGTCCAGGAATTGTCATAAAATTGTTGTCCAGGACTTAAACCTAAAAGTTCCTAAAATATTTTTTACCCAACACAGCCTCGCAGTGCCCCTCATTGCCCGAATCCTCCCACTCCCAAATAGAAGTCCTCAACGGAGGTGGACGAAATTATGGAACAGTCGTCCGATTTACCTGTGAACCTGGTTATTACAGAACTGGTTTCCCAGTCATCCATTGCATGTCCAATGGCTCTTGGTCTGGTAATGTCCCAACTTGTTCAAGAGTTAAATGCTACGAATTCCCAGAGGTATTATTATTATTATGATTATTATTATTATTATTATTATTATTATTATTATTATTATTATTATTATTATTATTATTATTATTATTATTATTATTATTATTATTATAAATTATTATTATTATTATTATTATTATTATTATTATTATTATTATTATTATTATTATTATTATTATTATTATTATTATTATTATTCAGTCTATATATCTCCATTCTTATTACTATTACATGTATTTGCACTTACCTCCCCTTTTACCTTTTATAATAATAATAATAATAATAATAATAATAATAATAATAATAATAATAATAATAATAATAATAATAATAATAATAATAATAATAATGCCTTCATTTTTTAGATTGAAAACGGATTTATTTCCAACATGACACTGGAACATTACTTCAGCGATGAAGCCCGCGTACAGTGCCACCGCGGCTACAAACTTGTTGGCTCTCCCATCATTAAGTGTGGTGCCAATCGAGTCTTCGTTGATCTTCCAGAGTGCCAAGGTATTATTATTATTATTATTATTATTATTATTATTATTATTATTATTATTATTATTATTATTATTATTATTATGTTGTTGTTGTGATTGTTTGTTCCATTTGTTATTTGAGGTTATTATTATTATTATTATTATTATTATTATTATTATTATTATTAATATTATATTATATTATTTTAATTTTATTATTTATTGTTATTTTTATTTTTTTTTTATTATTATTATTATTATTATTATTATTATTATTATTATTATTATTATTATTATTATTATTATTATTATTATTATTATTATTATTATTATTATTATTAGACATCGACGAATGTGGAACATCTCAATGTGATGCTGCTTCTACCGTCTGCTCGAATACTCCTGGAGCTTTCTTCTGCAAGTGCAAAAAAGGCTATGAGCCCAATTTGGACTGTAGACCTATGGGAGACCTCGGAGTTTCTGACGGAGGAATACCTGACGATGCGATTGTTGTGTCATCAACTGCCAAAGGATACGACAAAATTGTAAGGAACTTGAGCATATTATTGAATTATTCCATAAAGGAGTATTTGTTCTAATATTGTTGTTCAGAACTTGTCCTAAATATTTTATATTTTATTATTATTATTATTATTATTATTATTATTATTATTATTATTATTATTATTATTATTATTATTATTATTTTTTTTTTTTTTTTAGGATATTCGTCTTAACTCGCAACATGGATGGTGTGGAGCGTTACCTCAGGCGAATGCTAACTGGGTCACAGTAGATCTAAAAGTTCCAACAGTCATCCATGGTTTCAGAACTCAGCCTGTACGACGTGCTGATGGCGCCCTTGCTTTTGCATCATCAATTCGTCTGGAATATACTGATGATCTTACGGACGTTTTTAGAAAATACAGTGACTCAAACTCGACTGAAATAGAATTTAGAATCGCTTCTCCAGCATCGTTATTCGGTATTAATTTGCCAACTCCTGTAGAAGCAAGATATATTCGGCTAGTTGTCGCTGACTATGAAATAGCGCCGTGTTTGATGTTTGAATTGATGGGATGTTCCCGTCAAGCCTGCATCGATAAAGATGAATGCAAAGACAATAATGGAGGCTGTGACCAACGGTGTTCAAATACAGCTGGTAGTTTCTCTTGCTCTTGTTCTCCTGGCTATGATCTCTTTGCCGAAAATGGAACTGCAGGTTTTAATATTGTAGAATCAGAAAGTGGGACAAGAGATGGAGACACATATAGATTGAATAAAACTTGTGTCCCTAGAATGTGTCCAACACTAGTGTCCCCTGACCATGGAACACTCATGGATTCAAGAAAAATGTTCCATTATGGAGATGTTGTAGCTTTTCATTGTGATTTTGGATACGTCATGCAAGGACCAGAAATTCTAGCTTGTATGAATACTGGAGAGTGGAACGGAACCGTTCCAGTATGTACACCTGCTACTTGTGCTCCCATTCAGTCAAATATTGAACAAGGAATGGCTATTATTCCTTCAGATTCTGATCTTGTACCATTCATGGAGAATGTAACCATCAGTTGTACTAAAGAAGGAAAGCCTTTAAGAGAAACTGCTACATCTGGCTTCAGACAATGTGTCTTTGACTTACTACCTGTTGGAGGAGATTATTGGCTGGCTGGTACAAGACCGGAATGCCCAAGAGTCGATTGTGGTATACCCGTTGAAACTCCAGGTGCAACCTATAGTTTCAGTGGGGATACAAAATATGATTCTGTGTTTTATTTTGGCTGTGAAGATACTTTCCGACTAGCGGGCCAGAGTAGTAAAAATGATAATTTGGTTCGATGCATGGCTGATGGAAAATGGGACTTCGGTAGTCTTCGTTGTGAAGGGCCCGTTTGCTCTGATCCAGGATATCCCCCTGGTGGAGTTCAGATGGCAACAAGTTATGAACAAGGATCAGAAGTTTCATTTGATTGCGTTCGTCAAGGATACATACCAATAATATCTAAACCTATTAAGTGTATTCGTGAACCTGAATGTAATATTATTAAACCTTTAGGACTTCTTTCTGGAAAGATTCCCGACTCTGCAATAAATGCAACATCCGAAAGAATAAACTATGAAGCCAAGAACATTAGAATAAATTCGGCAACCGGCTGGTGTGGAAGAAGTGGAGAGCCAATCACATTTGTCACCGTTGACCTTGGATTCACTCATCGCATCAAAGCTATTCTCGTCAAAGGTGTTATTACAAATGACGTTGTAGGAAGACCAACAGAAATCCGACTCTTTTACAAAGAGCGTCCAGAAGATAAATTTTTGGTCTATTTCCCTAATTTTAATTTGACGGCTCGTGAACCTGGCAATTATGGAGAATTAGCTATGATTACTCTTCCCACTACTATTCAAGCTCGATACGTTTTACTAAGCATTATAAGCTTTGATAAGAACCCATGTTTGAAGTTCGAGTTGATGGGTTGCGAGGATGAAGCACCGGAAAAGAGATTGTTAGGTTATGATACAGGATTCCCAGTATGTGTTGATAACTCACCTCCTCAGTTTGTAAATTGTCCTAATACTCCTATCGTCGTTTTAAAAGGTCCTAATGGCATTTTACCCGTTAACTTTACTATACCTTATGCCTATGACAATTCAGGAATGCTGGCTAGAATGGAAGTAAGACCTCCAGGTTTTCAACCACCAATTACAATATTTGAAGACCTGTCAGTAGAATATTTAGCCTTTGATTTTGATGGAAATGTAGCTATTTGCCAAGTCAATATTACTGTTCTGGATGATACTCCACCAACCTTAACGTGCCCCAATAGTTACGTTATTAGTTTAACTGAAAAAGTGCCAAATTATTCAGCAAATTTCAATACTACTTTAAGTAGTATATATGTTGAAGATGATAGTAATGATGTTAGTATCCGATTCATTCCGGATATGGCGACTATTCCTGTTGGAGGATATCAGAATGTTACAGTTGTCGCCACTGATGCATCTGGTAATACAGCAGCTTGTCACTTCCAGGTTGGGGTTCAGGCATCAGTCTGTACAGATTGGAGTATAGAAACGCCTGCCCATGGTAGTTTATCTTGTTTACCTGATCGCGGAAATGGAATGGAATGTACTGCTTCTTGCGATTCTGGATACAGATTTTCCGATAACATGCCATCAAAACTGTTCCGGTGTACACCTTCTGAAAACTGGCTTCCCAGTCCTGTTGTTCCTGATTGTGTTAGCAAAGACACTCAAGAAGCTAACTATGATGTTTTGGCTTCTGTGTTTTATAGAGCAAACGGAGCAGTTCAGTCCTCGTGTTTAGATGAATACATCAGATCTCTTTCAACATCCTATCAAGACTTAAACGAGCAGCTTTCTAAACGATGTTCCAACGCCGTAAGTGTACCGATAGATGTGTGAAAAATGTTATAAGTAACTTAAAGAAGAAAAAATATTGTTTAAAATTGAATACATGTTTATTGCTATTTAGATGAACCAACATATTATATTCAGCATACGTTAGTGTGCACTGAATGACTGCTGCTAGATGAAAAAGCCTTACCCCGTAACACTTTCTGAATCCTTTGGGTATATCACTGACTTAGAACACGTTCACCACAGTATCCCATAACAAATGTCCACGAGTCGATCAAAAGTACTTGTCCATTAGACGGATAGGATCTCCGAGAGATGAAAACTAGATATGTTCTACCCCAAATGAGAGGAGACCACCTAGAGATTCTCTCTATAGCCGACACGGAGTATATATAACTACCGGCGGTATAATGAGTAATGAAAATTTAATTTAGAATGAAAAGGTCATATGGGCATAGGACCACACGATGTCCTAACATTGCCTGCCATCGTTGCAATTCACTATGTAGCTTATCACAGAGGAGCCGAACGTAAGCTCAGTCCTAGAACACCCGCACCACACCATATCACACACACAGCAGGCATCTTGTAACAGTGTCCATCGTGGTGGGTTACGATGCTAATGACCTGTTAGCACGATATTATAGATGCTAAATCTTATGAGTGCATTGTAGTGCGCATCGCGGATTTTTGAACTTATTTCCCAACAGGATATGTATGCCCACTTGTGTCGATGAATATATTCTTGCTGCCATGACAAAGATTTTATACGAAGAGCATCACTCCTAACCAACTATGGCAAATCTGTTAGTCAGGATTGCGATAGCTTGAATGCCAAGGAATGTCCACCAGATACCTTTAGTTATTACTCAGCTAAAGAAGCTCCCTAGTCACAAGAAGTATTGTAGACAAATTGTGTTGTGCTCCATGAGAACACACCCTATGCGACTGGTCTATATACCATTTTTTGTCAAGTGTCCATTCCAGAGATATTATCAAATTGCATGCGTAAAAGAAGGCGATGATCTCTCATGCAGGCCGAGTAGTATATAGTATTGGTATGAAGGTAACAATGCAAGTGAAGGTAGCGTCGCTATCTGAGATCAGAATTTCACCGGAGTGATGTTTCACAGCCGGGTGTAATTACAGCCACGTCCAAAACGATACTGGGTAAAAAAATGGAGGTTATGAGATGATAAGTAGAGCCTGGCTGGCAATACAGATAGCGAGGATATCGAGAGTGTTATTGTATCGGACGGATTGTCAATATAGAATGTGCGTAACGGAGCTAATCTGAGGCTGCCACCTCGATTTGCCGCGACTCAGTCTACTCCTCTGTACTTAGCGAGACAGAGAGAAAAAGCGAGGATATGAGATCAAACATCGCACAGATATTATATGAAATGTGAGTGTCGTCTCCAGTGAAAGGTGACATGAGTCCTTATAGGAGCTGTGCAAGATAATGAGAAGGGTGAGAGCACTCCATGATAGTGACCACACTGTGCCCCTTATAGAAAAATCAGCGCCTAACTGTCAAATGTGTAGCAATTAAACTTGACTGATTAAAAAGATTTCCGTAATTGATGTAATATCTTTAGAATCTGTTAGCGCAAGATCTCTTTGACCTCCAAAGGTATACTCGTGACTTGTCATTTAAGTGTGGCGCGTTACCTAATGATTACGGTCAATCCTGGAAATGGAGCAGTGGAAATCCTTGCCACAAAATTTAGATGTCTTTCCATGAGGAGATACTTATTTGCACAAGGTCGTTTTCCAATGTGTAATGTCTATCTTTCTGCTCGCAGGAATGAACAGGTATATCCTCATAGATGATGTACTTATAAAAGATTAATCATTATCAGTTATTAATAACTGAATCTTAGCTATATATATTAGTTCTTGCTGTTTATCGTCGGATCTATAATTGATTTACTAGTATTTAGTGTATGATTGAACCTTTCACGTATATAGCTACACGGACCCATAAGTAGAGAATTCTCTGAGTCATGCAATATAAAATTACACACTCTATGCATGTCAAAGTTTGATTTTAGTGTGCAATGACACACTAATGCTCAAACAAAGCACTCCACCACCTCATTTTCTGATTCACTATACACACAGTGTGTTAATAGCTGTCCTCTGGTATCTGTGGGCAAGCGCATCAATATTTCAACTCCACCCCGATAATAATATTACCTACGAAATTAGATATAAGTAAAAATATGATATACACCACTATATTGAGTATACAAAATAAGTAAATAGTCAGCAGTGACATAAATATATATAATTTTAGGATATAAGTAAGATTTAAAAAATATGATTTAAGAGAATATATCAGTATTTGGAATATACAAGCAATTAAAAATAATAAATACCTAGAGAGATAAGAGTTTATATTAATGCAATATACATACTAATATATTAATAATAACATAAATAACATAATATATAGTAAAATAAAATGCCTGATAAATGCGATAAACAGAAATAATGCTCTTGTATCACAAATCAGCTAAAGAAGGCCTATTCATTATTTATTGAAACAAACTAAAAACATCACTAAATCATCCCGTTAATGAGAGTACTTGAGTCAGTATATCGACTAGAAGGATTAACTTGATTTAATTGCACGCGAATAGTCGACCCGCTTCGTTAGGGTCAATCAAAATTGTGATAGTTAAATGAAAGTGCCAATCACAGCAACCCTTTGTGTTTTTGAGTTATTGTCAAAAAGTTCTAAATGTCTAATCGAATCTCACATAATATAAGCATTAGTTTATAAAATGCGAAGTATCAAACCCCAGAGTTGATACTGAGAAGTAAGTAGATACACTTATTGTTACATGAAATCTAAATAATTTAAATGATATTGTAGTCATAGGCCTAATGTCTTATTAAATTATAGTCACATGCGTCACGATCGAAAATAAACGTAAAATTCAAGTGCGAGTGTGTCCTCCAGGTACTGACTGGATATAAAGTAACTTGTCTGAAAATCACGAATTATCGGTGGGTTAGATTTCAATTCCTTGTATCTAAATAATGCTAGAAATGTATTAATCTTAATTTTGAAAGAATTAACTATCAGTGTTTGTCACTTCTTGGAGCGACAGATGGTGAGAAGCGTATAATAGCCTAAGATTGTACTCCTTGAGACCGTACTTTAGTAGTTGGTACATCCTATGATTAAATAAGATATTGATATGCCAAGCTTCACAAGATTTTAGGATATCAGGCACTCATAATTGCTATGTTCTGATAATAATTTCTATTAATTTTTAAGGGTATGAATTTAAAAAGGCTCTTTTCACACAAACAGAAATTATTTGATTGCACTGCGATAGATATTGTGCTCTGGCGTCACTCAAGAATATTGGTATGAGCACACAAACCGTGAACTAATCTAAATAAATGTGTTTTGATTACCATTTATCTGAATACTCTCACCCACTTCGCTCTCGACTGAGGATACACCTGCGAGCATATACATTGCAGTTTAAGTGAGAAAATGAATTCGCTGAGTGGCCTCAATCTTCATCATCGCTTGTTACCGCGCTGAAGTGGAATAGATTCCCAACGTAGTTATAGACGTCTGTACAAAAGCGGAATCTGTACTATAGCAGAAATAATGTCACACACTTTCTAACTCTATAACTTAAGAGAGCTTGAGAAAGAATTGCGCGAGCACAAAAGTGTTGAATATCCCCCCGGGGGATCAGAATATTTCTTCCTGATGTCGCGATTGAATGTGCTTCGTTTACTTTCTTAGAGACTCTCTGCGTCTTCTTCTTCCGTTCTACTCTCTTCTTCTCTGTGCTGATTTTCTTTCTTTCTTACGAAGTCTGTGTGTCCATTTTCAATTGCGATCCTTCTTGATGTTCCTTTCCTCTTCTTCTTCTTCTTCTTTCTTCTTCTTCTTTCTTCTCCTCTCTTTATTCTCCCTACTATCTATGTCCGTGGTCTCTCTTTCCTCCTCTTCTTCTTTCTATTTCTCTTATCTTCTTTCTCTCTTCTTCTTCTCTGATCTAGTGAGCGATTCTTATCTTCATACGTAGGGAATAGAGCAGTATTAGTTCATCATTATTATTGATGTAATATCGACACTGGTATGATCTATTTTGAGTTATAATTAATTGCATTATTATAGAGTTATTATAAGAAAATAATTACTATTATTTACACTTACTAATGTAATAATAACAATACATATTATAAATATAAATAACATACTAAATCAAAATTGAATGAAAAACAAAGAAAATAAACCCAGAAAAAGAAAAAACATACTTTCTTCATGATTCAATAGCTTAAATAGGATGCGAACCAAGATAGCCGAATCCCGAAGCATCGACGCCAAATCAGCAAGACCAATCTCTGGGAAATTAGTTTTTTGCGAATTATGAAGAAACACCTATTTTCAGCAGATACAAAATGCGAGAAACGGGAAAATATTATGTGTTCGAAACGCAATCATGAGCACAATCGGCGTTCGCACTCCAATATATATCGGTACAAAAAGGGGTAATTATTCTAACAGGTATTCGAATGAAAATCGGCATCAATAAATCGGAAAACCTGCAAACATAGATAGTCTCCGAAAAGAATTAGCATCGCAATCAGAAGAAGAGGGAATTTATTCTAGCCTTTCCAGACACTATGAGATTATATTTGGCCATGAATATTGGAAAAGTTGAAGTTAGCAGGTATATATTATTTATCAGAAATGAGAAATCACGCCATATCATATAATTATCAAGAAAACAAGATGGGAAGAAATTAGTGTCGAATCGGAGAATCGGCGATGAAAATAGATAAACTATAGGAAGATTGATGTCCGCGTATGCATATATTATTGAGATTTTGCCAGGATTGGAAAATGCGTAGCAAAATATTAGTCTCGTGAACTGAGAAGAAGAACAACTCCTATGAGCACGAAGCATTAAACACTTTGTTATGCTGGCTAGTAAATATTCATGATATCGAAAAGTCCTAAGAATCACTGCCTGGATTTTTAAATGACTTAGTAAAATTAGCAAACTAATACTTCTATAACAAAAATTGTCGAATTATCCCTTCTCATCTTCTTTCTCTCTCTCTTCTCTCTCTCTCGTTAACTTCTAGGGCGTCACTCTTTCATAACCCCAACCATATATGCATGATAAAAAATACTCATTTCTAACTTAATATCTCACTCTCTTCATCTCTCTCTTTCACTCTATCTTGAAGTTCTCCTGAGCATATAGGAAGTTTTCTGCATTATGTATTTTATGTCTCTCTCAAAGTTTGAATTTTAAACTCTTCTCTTCTCTATCTACTTAGGAAAGAATCTGGAGATAATTTGGTTACAGTGCTGTGACTCTCACTTCTATCTCATCTTTCTCTCTCTTCTCTTTATATTATATAGTTATATATTATTAATAATAATTATATAATATATATAATATATATATATATGATAATATATATTTAATATATTAATATAATATATATATTATATATATATTAATTAAATTAATATATATATATTATAATATATATATAATATATATATATATATATTATATATATATATATTATATATATTAATAATATTATATAAAACAAATAAATATAATGGAAAAAATAATAATATATAATTAAATAAATAATATAAATAATAATATAATTATATATAAAATAAAAATTTTGGTGAGAAATATACCCCTACAGGGGGGGTAATATATGAAAATTTATTCTTAGATTTTAGGATCGAGAGTAAATGTCTTACAAGGAATATCTATATATAGGAGTTTGTACTGAACCACAGCACTCTAAACATGAAGTGATAAGAAATAACTCAACCTATCACCTTAGGAGTGTATTCAAGTATTCATTATGAGAGTGATATAGACAAACCACACTACTCACACTTCAGGCCTCTCACACCAAACACAGCACAATCAATAAATATCAACACATGACATTCATTTTTATCATGACTGTCTAATATCATGAATCAAAAATTCACACGCAACAATCATCGGAGTTGACACTGTATGACACCAAATCCCTAATGAATTATTTACAGAATTCTACTGCTCTTCGAAGAATTTTGTCATAAATTAAATTACATCTAAAATTTTATTAATATCCTGAAAATAGTCTTTTTTCTGCCACTAAGTTTTATATCTATAAGCTGGTTTTTAATTAGGATATCAATCTGTCCTGATACTACTTTATATATATACTACTTAGAGTTATATGAGCTCTATTACATGTGACCTCGAATTAATGACTATCACTCATAGGTGTTATGATTATATGAGCATCCCTAATCCCCAGTCATTATGGAAAGCATATAGTGTACTATAATATAAGATATAATACTATATATATTAATATAGTATAATATATATATATACGGATATATTATATATATTAAATTAATATACTATATTAATGATATATATATATAATATAATATATATATAGATATATATATATATATATATTTAATTAATAATATTATATATTATATAATATATTATAATATTATATTATATATATACTATATATTATATATATATATATAATAATATATATATATATATATTATATAATATATATAATATATAGTAATTTAATAATATATATATATATATAGTATATAAAATATTAATATATATTATATAATAATATATATAATATTATATAATATATTTATATATAATATATATATATAATTAATATTATATAATTATATAATATATAATACTAATATATTATATATATATATATATTATATATATATATATATATAAATAATATATATTAATATTAATATATAATATATATATTTATATATATAATATTATAAATATATAATATGTATTATTATTAATAATATATATATATATATATAGATATAATATATATATTATATATATTATATTTAAACTTAATTTATAAATAAATAATAATTAATATATAAATAATAAATAATAATATAATATATATATAAAT
>JABUQX010021305.1:32500-35000 GCA_015478945.1 Trachelipus rathkii | reverse complement strand
GTTATTAAAGAGTAAGCGTTCTCGCTCATAAAATTTAAAAGTTAAAACTTCTTGTGTGTACCCAAATAGCACACACACACACACTTATGTGTATTTACTTTCTTACGCACATGTGTATATAATTATATATATATATATATATACTATACTATATATATATTATTTATATATATATATATATTATATATATATATATAAATATATATATATATTATATATATTAGATATTATTATATATATATATATAATATATATATAAATATGATGTGTCTAGTTATTGTTCTTTAAACGCTTTAATATTTATTACGTTATTAATTATGGATGCAAAGTGGCTTTAAGCAAGAATATTATTTATAAGACTATAGACTTATGGTTTTGATCAGCAAATTGAAGATGGTTATTAAAATATGTTGTATAAAAAAAAAAATATAGTATGTATCTTTTATTTAACTCGTTATCTTTATAGTAATAGAGAAAAGTATTTGTTAGGGTTGTGAGATTTTCTTTAACAATATAGATTGTGTATAATATCAAGTGCTAATGTTATTTACTCTCTTAATCGCGAGTAATAAGTATTTTTCTTAATTACTTATTTAAAAGGGAATATATATTATGAGATTACATCTGCTCAATAATATATTTATTCTTTATAAAGTATATACGTATACTTTGTTGCAAGACTAATTGTTAGTTATTGACATAAATGAATATAAATTACGACTATATATATATTATATATTTTATATATATATATATATATTATATATATATATATATAATTAATATTTATATTTTCATATATATATTTATATATATACTCATACAAAGTATTTATATTGCCACTTTTGACTTGTAGATCTCTTTTGGATAACAAGCAAGATCAGTCTAATAAAATTACTCTTATGAGATAGATACAATGAGTAAATTTAAGACTGACTTATTTTACCTACATAAGTAGGCTAGATTTTGACTCTATGATTTTCTCTTTTTTGGAGTAGTTATCCTTTCTTAGGATTTTTTTGTAACGTCTTGTTTGTATTATTAATGAAAATTTATATGAGTGAATTTTCGATTCTCTCACGTAAATGTTATCAGTAAAATTTGTCTGGGCTTATTTAGACGTCACCAATTTAGGAATCACTTATATATATATATTTTTATACTTATTGTAAACATTTATTTGTATTTTTTATATCTTCACTGTATATTAGGGGAGATAGATAGTGCTTTTACTTGCCTGATTTCTTCTCCACGGATTAGAATTTTTAGTATCATTTTTCACAATCTCATATCTCACTCTAGCTACTTGTTATATTAAGATTGGCGTGTAGGGCAAGAATATTATTATTCGACTTAATTCTTACTTACAGTATTCTACATTAGTAATTCGGTATATATAGCGCCAACTGTACGGGCTGCCGTATATTATATAGCTTTATTTTCTAGGAGTATCTATTATCTGTTTACGACAGGTTTCTTCAATAAGTCTATATATACTCATTACTTTTTGAATATGTCTGAGTAATACGTCACTTTAGGATATGCGTGGATTTATGATGTCAAGTAGATTTACTTAACGGTGATTATTTATGCTTAAGTGAGTGTGTTTCAGGAATTTATTTGATTATCAATAGCGGTTTTAGTGCGATAAAACTCTCGAGAAAGCGCCAACCTATAATGTCGTGTAATTAAATCTAATCAAATCTAATACACGGCAACTCAAATATATAAAGTATTCTTGAGGATTCATAGTACTCGATCATATTTGTAAGTGAGGTATGCAAAAACTTATTACAGTTACAATATATATAGATATTCTTTATCTTTATATTATCTAAGTATATTATAAATATTAATAATAACCGATAAATACGTAAAATATTAGTGATTGTATTTTTTAGGATATACTTTAGAGCGAACATTGAGTGTAAGACACATGTTCTGAGTATTCTCTGCACAGTTTCTTGCTAGTAATAAGCTAGGAGAGTCCAGAAGAGTTTGCTAAAATGGATATTTTTTTATGATATATCTGCTCTGGAGAAAATCTAATATTTTTTGTATAATTTTTTTAGGGGGTTTGAGCCTACGGTGGAACGAGGGGGGGATGAATTCCCGTCGTCCCCGGTAGGCCAAAAACCCCGCTTCGTTCGCATCTTTGTGGTTTACGTGGGGTATCGTTTAGTTGTAAATAAAAAAGATGTCAACTTTTGGCAACTCGGCGCTCCTTCGTACTTAATCAAAACGATATTATCATACATTTGAACATTCATTTAAGAATTTTAAATTTTTTAAAAGCGTTATTTATTTTTATTTCATCCATGAAAAAATGTCTCTGATTACACAAATGTTTTATTTATTTTCATTTAGCTGTTCTAGTTTTTTAGTTACATGCATATTGCTTTCTGGGAGGCTGACCACATATATATATATATATTATATATAATAGTATATATATATATATATATATTTAAATAGTAATATTATTATATATTAGTATATA
>JABUQX010021305.1:20000-25000 GCA_015478945.1 Trachelipus rathkii | reverse complement strand
TAACTTATATATATAATATATATATATAATATATTATATATATAATATATATATATATAGTCAGCGTTTCCATTGTCGCATATTTATCTTAAAAACTATTAATGCAACAGTAAAAAATAATAACTTTTTTGGAATCAGCGTAAGAATTATGACTGGAAAATTAAAAAAAAAAACGATTTAAAAAAAAGTTAATAAAATTTAGAAGAGTAATTATATATAATTATCTATATATATATATATATATATTTAATATATATATATATATTATATAATATATATAATATATTATATATATAATATTTATAATATATATAATATATATATATAATATATAATATATATATTTGTCGAGATATTTTATCGATGAGGACAGCGGGTTCAGTATCAATAAATAGTTTCTGCTGTCTAGGGGTTTTGAACTATATTAAATCCTTTAAAACTTTGCTGAATAACTAGGCTCAAGTTCCAATGAGAATATTTTCTAATAATCAGGTCACTGTGCAGGATAGCAAACAATCAAGATAAAGCAGGAGTTTTACTCATAAGTAATATTAAAAGAAAATCCCAATCACAAGTTTCAAGAACGATAGTACGAAACGCAAAAAGCCCTTATAATAATATCTCTGCCTTTTTATAGTCTTTGGCAGTATCTTAAATATAGCAATTAACGAAAATAATAATATCAATTCTTAACTTGATAGTCTAAAATTAATTATCTACCTATCATATTACAAGCTAATAATTTTATATATCTCAATTTGCCAAAATAAATCTTTTTTTTATAAAATAATAAAATTGAGTGAATTGTGAAATATTCTAAACTTAATAATAGCGAAATCAATAATAATAGTCTTTCCAAAAAGTTATAAATAAACTAAAGTGAATGCCATAATTGAGAAAATATGGCCCTCAAACAAGATATTAATTTATATATATATATATATATATATATATATATATATATATATATATATATGATATATATATTTAATATTAATATTATATTATATATTATATATATATATATATATATATATATATATATATAATATATATAAATATTATATATATATATATATATATATATATTATTTTATATATATATATATATATATATATATATTATATATATATATATATATATTATATATATATATATATATAATATATATATATATATATAGTATATATATATATTATATATATATATAATATATATATATTTAATATATATTAGTTTTTTTTATTTTCTTTTTTTTGCTGCGTTGTTGCCGCGTTCTAAGCTCACTAGGGCCGCCTAGGCAATTTGCCTAGTTGCCTAGCTATTAGAGGGCCCCTGGAGTAGAGTTTGCCCGCATCGAAGATGTGGCCACTCCGTAGGCCCGATAAAGAGATGCCTCCCCAAACCATAACCGACCCACCTCCAAACGGCGGCTCCTGCGGCACATTTATTGCGCGAACCTCTCGAGGTCGTCGATACTCTAGCACGCCTGTCCTAGGCGTACATGACCACTCTCGTCTCGTCCGTAAAGGGCACCTTTGCCCAATCGTTGACCGTCCAATGGATGTGTTTGGGCAAATGCCAGTCGCGCCCTTCGATTCGTGGTGTGCGGTGGACCTATGGGTGGACTCCGGGCCGGTAATTATGTTCCGCCAGGCGTCGACGCACTGTATTGTCCCTCACCCTGGTGCGCCGTGTACCTCCCCCAGCTGTATCTGCAGATGTTGTGCCGCTGTGTGGCGCTCTCGTAATGCACGGCAGACATTAAATCGGTCTTCCAGGTGTCGTGGTCTGGGCCTACCTTGTAGCCGCCGGCGATCATGTGTCTATGGTTTTCCTGGTATGTTGACGCACCCGTGCAATGTCGTTTTTGTGTGCGCTACAACCGAACCATCGACCAGTGCCGCGGTAGCCCGTGTCCTTCGGAGTGGATGTGATATCTGAACGCAACTGATTCTTGACAGTTGGTATAATCTCTCATGTTTATCGGAGTCGCTTCGTAAGTGAATGTTTGGGGGCGGAAAAATTGAAAAAAAAAAAAAAAAAAAATCCCCCCTCGGCCCCCTCCCCCGAATTATATTATTTTTTTTAAATTAAACCCCGCCATAATCTCCCACCTCTCCCAGGTATAGTTACGTGGTTTATGTTATACCTAAATTATCGTGGTGACGGCTAAATACTGCAGAAATTCTCTGCGGGGGTGATTACATAGTTCCACTGATGCTGTCAGTCTGTGTTGGGTGTGGGGTTTCAATGGGTTAGGGGGCCTTCCGTTCATGCGATGACATTTAACCCTAGTGGTACGTTATTTTTAAAGAGTATATATATATATGTATATATATATATATATATATATATATATATATATATATATATATATATATATATATATATATTTATATATATATATATATAGATATATATATTAAGCTGATGCCACCGCGATCCACGAGAACTAAGCGCATTTATAGAGGAAGTTTAGTAGAAATAATTTAAAACGAAGAGACTATCTCTGTGCTCACACTTAGGACAAATCAATCTTGAGGTGAGCGCTGTGGGAATTACAAAAGATACAAAAGAAATACAAAAGATGGGGAGAGAATTCCATAAAAGATTTGGTTGGAAGAGATGACGGTACACATTGAAAAAAGCCTAGAGTTGCAGATCTCCACACAAACACTTGGGAAAGACTCGGAACCCCTTATACTGCTAGGGTTTGTCAAAAGAGATGAAATGCGGTAGTCAACTCACGTCGAACACCTGCCGTTTTAGTGTCTATAGAAAAGAGATAATGCTTCGTCAATTGATAAAGAATCAAGGTAATTGTATGTAAAGATCAGTTTGTCAGTCTTTTATTTTGCAACTATACTACCAAAGACGGTTGAAAAAAGAATTCTTTCCAAATATGAAAACATATTCCACCAAGTCTCCTTGATCTGTGGAATAGCTGAGAAGTGAAAAAAATCGTGAACTGCAAAGAGTTCCATGCTTTTTGAACCACTGAAGTTTGAGGTTTTCCAAGAAATTTATTATTTGATGTTAAGGCCAAGATGTTTACATTGTCCGTAGGTTGAGAAAACTGTCGAAGTGATTAGAAGGTTGTGTTTGAGAGGGAGGTTTGAAGAGTTTTAAGCTTTTAGAGTTGATTCAAAAGATCTAAGTGCAATCATGCATGAAAAAATCTATTCCAAAGGCACAAGATATAGAATTGGAAACCTGGAGTGGAGAGGGCGACTCTAGATATAAAAGAGGAAGCATATTTAAAATATGTAGAGGAATATGGTGTGTGAAGCAATCGTCATATGAATGGACAGAGTTGAAGAACAGCTGAGAAGATCGTTAATAAAAATTAAGAAAAGGGCAGGAGATAAGTTCAGTACCATGAGAAATACTTCTCTATTGAAAGGGAATGAAGAAGTAGGTTCATCTACAACTGTCGATATAGAACGGATTGAAAGAAAGCTAGACATGAGTGAACAAAGAAGGAGGAAAATCTAATAGATGGTAGCTTTGATAGTAGTGACACTTACCATACTCTGTCAAAGGTATTGGGTAGGTCAAATGCTACTTCTCAACACAGGATTTCCATAGTCTATAAGGGCAGAAAACCATAAATCTGTAAGATTGGAAAGAAAATCACCAATTTACTTCGAAAAGAATGAGATACCAGATGGCCAAGGTAAAGAATATTAGGAATAGATTAAAAGATCTTTCATAGAATACAGGGGAGATCACACGGATGGTAGAGTTAAGAACAGAGTCGGCCCGAGTCAACATAGAAGTAAATTCTCCCAAAACAGATGAAGGGATGCTATACGCCGGCCGTTTGCCTTCCTCTTATCACTTGAATAGGTTTAAATCATAGGCGAAAGGTAATTCTTTAGATTTCTAGTTCATCTAATTCATTTCACATGAATGTGGGATTCTGACATCTATGATTATTAGGAAGGCAAACGGCCGGTATAGCATCCCTTCTTCTGTTTTGGAGAATTTACTTCTATGTGACTCGGGCTGATCTTGTTCAACTCTACATCGTGTGTCTCCTGTATTCTATGAAAGATCTTTTAATCTATTCCTAAGTATTCTTTACTTTGGCCATCTGGTATCTCATTCTTTTCGAAGTAAATTGGTGATTTTCTTTCCAATCTTACAGATTTATGGTTTTCTGCCCTTATAGACTATGGAAAATCCTGTGTGAGAAGTAGCATTTGACCTCCCAATACCTTTGACAGAGTATGGTAAGGTGTCACTACTATCAAAGATATCAGCTACTAACTTTGTTCATTCATTTCTTTACTCTTTTCTACTTTCTTCAATCGTTCTATATGCGACAGTTGTAGATGAACTACTTTTCATTCCCTTCAATAAAGATAGTATTTCTCATGGTACTGAATTATCTCCTGCCTTTTCTTATTTTTAATAACGATCTCTCAGCTGTTCTTCAACTCTGTCCATTCATATGACGATTGCTTCACACACCATATTCTTCTACATATTTTAAATATGCTTCCTCTTTTATATCTAGAGTCGCCTCTCACTCCCAGGTTTCAGATTCTATTCTTGGTGCTTTGGATAGATTTTTCATTTGCATGATGTCACTTAAGAATCTTGTGACATTCAACTCTGAAAGCTAAACTTCTCCAAACCTCCTTCAAACACACTTTTAATACTTTCGACAGTTTTGTCTCACCTACGGACAATGTAAACAATCTTGGCCTTAACATAAATAATAAATTTTCTTGGAAACCCTCAAACTTCAGTAGTTTCAAGAAAACATGGAACTCTTTTCAGGTTTCACGATTTTATTTCACCTTCTCAGCTATTCCACCGATTCAAGGAACTTGTTTGGAATATTGGTTTCATATCTGGAAAGAATTCTTTTTTCAACCGTCTTTTGGTTATGGTATAGTGCAAGAATAAAAGACTTACAAACTGATTTTACATACCAAATAAAAAAAATAAAAACCTTGATTTTTTCATTGCGAAGCTATTTATCGTC
>JABUQX010021305.1:2500-7500 GCA_015478945.1 Trachelipus rathkii | reverse complement strand
TTATGGTATAGTGCAAGAATAAAAGACTTACAAACTGATCTTTACATACCAATTACCTTGATTCTTTATCATTGCGAAGCGATTTATTTCTTTTCTATAGACACTAAAACGGCAGGTATTCGAGTGAGTTGACTACCCGCATTTCATCTCTTTTGACAAACCCTAGCAGTATAAGGGGTTCCGAGTCTTTGCCCGAGTTTTTGTGTGGAGATCTGCAACTCTAGGAATGTTTGTTTTATGGAATTCTCTCCCATCTTTTGTATTCCCAACGGAATTTAATTATTCCCACAGCGCTCACCTCAGAGATTTGTCCTAAGTGTGAGCCAGAGAAGTCTCTTCGTTTTAAATATTTATAACTCCTCTATAAATGGGTCTTAGTTCGTGATCGTGGCATCAGCTGTTATATATATATATATATATATATATATATATTATATATATATATATATATATATATATATATAATATATTATTATATTATATATATATATATATATATATACTCGTCAAAAATAACGTACCACTAGGGTAAATGCCATTCGCAGGAACGGGAAGGCCCCCTAACCCCATGAAACCCCACACCAAAACAATGACGACAGCATCAGTGTAACTATGTAACCACCCCGCAGAGAATTTGCTGCAGTATTGGGGCCGTCACCACGATAAATTTAGGTAAACATAAACCACGTAACTATATCTGGGATAGGTGGGGGTTAGCATTATGGCGGGGTATAATGATGCGAGGATCATCTCACGTCGAAGCGACTCCGATAAAAACATTGGAAGGATAGTACGTCAACTGTCAAGAGATCAGTGCGTTCAGATATCAACACTCCACGCCGAAGGACACGGGTACCGGACACTTGGTCGATGGTTCGGTGTAGCGTACACAACGATTGCACGGGTGGTCCAACAGTACCAGGAAACCCTGACACATGATCGCCGGCGAGGACAAGGTAGGCCCAGGACCACGACACCCGTGGAAGACCGATTTATACGTCTGCGTGCATTACGAGTGAGCCACACAGCGCACGACATCTACAGATAATGCTGGCAGAGGTACACGGCACCAGGGTGAGGGACAATACAGTGCGTCGACGCCTTGCAAAACATAATTACCGGCCCCGGAGTCCTGCCATAGGTCCACCGCACACCACGGCATATCGAAGGGCGCGACTGGCATTTGCCCGAGAACACATCCATTGGACGGTCAACGATTGGGCAAAGGGGCTCTTTACGGACGAGTCGAGATGTCTCTTGTACGCCTCGGGACAGGCGGCTAGAGTATACCGACGACCGTCGGAGAGGTTTGCGCAATATAATGTGCTGCAGGTGCCGCCGTTTGGAGGTGAGTCGGTTATGGTCTGGGGGAGGCATCTCTTTATCGGGGCCTACGGAGTGGCACATCTTCGATGGGGGCACTCTTACAGCCAGGGCCCTCTTAATAGCTAGGCAAACTAGGCAAATGCCTAGGGCGGCCCCAGGTGGCTAGAACGCGGCAGACAACGACAGCAAAAAAAGAAAATAAAAAAAAAACTATACATATATATGTATATAAATTTGGCATATATACTATATTATATATAGATTATAATATATACTAATATATATTATATATATATACATATAATATATATATATAATAATATATATTAATATTATATATAAATATATATATAATACATATAGATAAATATATATATAATATTATATATATTATATATTATATATATACAATATATATAATATATATATATATATATATAATATATATATATATATATATAATATATATATATAATATATATTAATATATAATATATATATATATATATATATATATAATATATTATATATATATATATATATATAATTATATATATATTATATTATATATAATATATATATATATATATATATATATATATATATATATAATATATATATTTATATTTATCTATATATATATATATATAATATATATATTATATATACTATATATATATATATATAAAAATATATATATATATATATATATAATATATATATATATATAATATTATAATATATATATATATATATATATATTATATATATATATATATATATAATATATATATATATATATATATATATATATATATATATATATATATAAATATATACTGTATATAATATATATATATATGTATATATATATATATATATATATATATATTATATATATATATATATATATATATATATATATATATATTATAGTAATATATATATATATTTACATATGATTTAGGTGAATTTTTTTTGCCTAGGGCGGAATGGTTAAGAGGGCCCTGCAGTTACAGCCGTAAGGTATATCACAGATATCCTCGAACCATATGTTCGCTTGCCATTATGGCCCCCTAATCGGTGACTTCTTGCATCCTAATGCATGACCAAATGCAAGACCACACAAGGGCCCAAATGTGGTGAACGACTACCCTAGGACGGTTCAAATTACGGCGTTGGAGTGGCCAGCATATAGTCTGGACCTCAATCCAATCGAACATTTGTGGGATATCCTGAAACGTCGGATCCGACAGCTGTAACCCCCTCCACGGACCCTCCCTGACCTGCGACAGGCACTGCACGACGTATGTGATCAATCAACTGTCCAGGGACATTCGCCCACTATCGAGAGGCATGCCAGGATGCGTCAGGCAGTGTCATTCCGTGACCAGAGAGGGTCATACACGTTTTGAGACAAGTCCCAACACCTCCCGCGGCCGTCACCGTAAGTACCAACATTGGTTGTGTTTGCAGCGCCGAACTCCGAACCCTACTGCGAGACCCTTTGACTGCACCTTGGCCTCACACTCTATCAATCTACGTTTCTAGGGAGGAATCCACCATGTTATTGTCATTGTCCAGTAAAGTGTCTTTGCGTTCTTCAACCTTTTCTACCCTTCTTTCACCACGTATTCTTGTTGTGCGTTAATTTTGACGAGTAATATAATATATATATAGATCTAATAGAAAATATATATATATATATATATATATATATATATATATATATATATATATATATATATATATATATATATATATATTATATATATCATATAATATGCAAAGCAAATTTTAAAATTTAGAGCGCAAAGTGGAAAAACTTAGTCCGCAAGCGCAAAGCGCACAATTTTTCAAAAAAATTAGTCCGCAAGCGCAAAGCGCACATGTCCGGCAAATAATTTTTTTTTTAAAAGCACAATTTTAGGAGCGCAAAAAAAAAAATTAAAAAATAAGCGCAAGTACTTAAAGATGAACTATTTTTAAATTTTAAATGTGAAAGCATGCAAAGAGATATATAACAAAAAATGAACATGATTTTAATCTTATTCAATTTCTGTGATCTTCCTTCCTCTTCCTCTCTTGCATCTGAATAGGGCTCATTTCCCTTTCATAAAGATAAAATTTTCAAAATTTCTGGATGCCATGGCTGCCCTCTTTGTCTTAGAATCTCAGAGCCTTGACTAAACAACCTCTCCACGGCCGCTGAGCTGGGTAATGGGGTATTATACTTAATAAACAAGTCCACTCAGACCTCCTGGTATTCACACGGAAACAGGTTCCCAGTAAGAGGGGTACTGTGGTGAACATTTACTGCAGATCACCTATCCAAGATTTGTCCCAACTTCTCCTCCAGAGGTGTCTGCTGGATATATGGGCCCTTCAGTTTCTGAAATATTTAGAAATGGTATCAAGAACTCAAATCTTTTTTTAAGTTTCATTTGAACATTATGTCAGTGTATTGTGAATATATATATAATATATAAATTATATATATATATATATATATATATATATATATATATATATATATATATATATATATATATATATATATATATATATATATATATATATATATATATATATATATATATATATATATATATATATATATATATATATTATATGTCGCTGTATTTTTTATGACTCCGTCAGTTTTGATATTTTTTTTTTGTTTTTTTTTTTCATATATTTCGAGTATATGATCCTAGCAATCAATTTAAGTGGTGACAGACATGATTCAAAAATATATATTACCTGTTACGTTTTACGGCTCCGTCAGTTTTATTTTTTATTATTTTTTTTTAAATAAAGGAATACCCAAGGGTTAAAACCGCAAAGATCTGTGGGGACAGGAGTCGGGGGAATCGGCCTTCCGGGGAACGACGGGGTAGGACTATTTCCCCCCTCCGGGAGGGTCTCCGGAACCCCCGCTCTTTGGTATTTGGGTGTCGCGGGGGTTCCTCCGCCCCTCCCCTACGGGGTATGGAAAACGTTCCCCCCTTCTGTCCCCCGTCGGCTCGAGCCCCCTATATTTTTTTTTTTGTCTTTTTTTTACATTTTTGTAATAAGCTTTATATGCTGATTCCAAATATGTAATTGGTTTTTCTGTAAGTGTCATACTTTTCGAGATATTTCATATTTGAATTTTTTTTTTTTTTTTACAATTTTGTAATAAGCTTTATATGCTGATTCCAAATATGTAATTGGTTTTTCTGTAAGTATCGTACTTTTCGAGATATTTCATTTTTGAAATTTTTTCTTATATAAATGTGATTTTTAAAAAATTATTTAAAATATTACTTTTGAATCATGTCCGTCACCACATAAATTCATTATTAGTATCATATACTAGCAATATCTTAAAAAAAACAAAAAAAAAATCAAAACTGATGGAGTCGTAAAACATAACAGGGCCTATATATATATATATATATATATATATATATATATATATATATATATATATTATATATATATATATATATATATATATATATATATATATAATATATATATATATATTATATATATATATATATATATATATATATATATATATATATATATATATAGGTAAAGGTAACTTTTCTTACCTATCGTATGATTGTAGATTTTACTGTATATCGATTATATTTCGATATAATTTCCAATTAATTGAATAGAAT
>JABUQX010021304.1:30000-33106 GCA_015478945.1 Trachelipus rathkii | reverse complement strand
CGCGTATACACTATTTTATTTTTATTATTTATGATATTTCTGTAATTACCATTCTCTGATTTACGTGAGTATATATTCTTAATAATATAATCTTTTCTTTTTGTTTATACAGGCATAAATAGAGAGTATAGATTATGTGGTTCAAATATTTCCTATAGCTTATCAATTGTCTTATCCATTATTATTATATCCGTAGATGTAAAATAAAGTTATTTTAGATATCATATCTTATTACTTCCATACTTCCATAGAGAGAGAGTGAGAGAGAGAGAGAGAGAGAGAGAGAGAGAGAGAGGAGAGAGAGAGAGAGCTAATTCGTCTAGTGAATACTACTAGACTAGTGATTGTTGTTATACTAGATGATATTCTAGTTTTACCTTTAAAAATCTTCCTGATTCACCCTTGAAGGAAGATTAGTATCGTGTTAGTTTGTGCCATTAATAAACCTTACCTGGAAGAACCTCGTTGCGCGTTGAAAACCTATATAAGAATCTCCTAAGAAATTCCTATATCCTTTACGGTGGCGGAATATTAGTGACACAAGTAATCTTTTAAACTCGGTCCAGAAGCCGGGTATATATATATAATATATATATATATATATATATATATATATATATATATATTTATAAATATATATATATATATATATATATATATATATATATATATATATGTAAATAATATATATGTATATATATATATATATATATATATATATATATATATATATATATATATATATATATATATATATATATATATATATATATATATATATATATATATAAATATATAAACATATATATATATATATATATATATATATATATATATATATATATATATATATATATATATATATATATATATATATATATATATATATATATATATATATATATATATATATATATAAAGATAATGTTATCCCCTGGAGGCGACACAAATTAAATGAATTTATCGAGATATAATACTTTTATTTATACACTAGCACTGTTATATATGAATACAGAGATATATTTTTCCAATTAATAAGCTTGAATTTTTAGTTGTAAGAGTTCGAGCTTTCGTTCCCGTGGCGGGCAACATCGTCAGGAACTGGTGAGCGGAATGAAATATTGCTATGATTTGTATTCTGGCAACCTGGTGTAAAATTGGGAGGAACAGAGTAATTATTTAGATGAGTTGGAGGTAATTTTTAAGTTTGTAAGATTTATTTAAATATGAATTAGTAATGTCGTCTATGTATGGGACTCCAGCTAAAGTATTGTAAAAAATAAAGTATTGATAAAAAACACCCAAAATTACAATACTTTAGCTGGAGTTCCATACATAGACGACATTACTAATTCATATTTAAATAAATCTTACAAACTGAAAAATTACCTCCAACTCATCTAAATAATTACTCTGTTCCTCCCAATTTTACACCAGGTTGCCAGAATACAGAGCTGTAATCATAGCAATATTTCATTCCGCTCACCAGTTCCTGACGATGTTGCCCGCCACGGGAACGAAAGCTCGAACTCTTACAACTAAAAACTCAAGCTTATTATTGTGAAAAAATTATATTATCTCTGTATTCATATATAACAGTGCAAGTGTATAAATAAAAGTATTTTATCTTGATAAATCATTTAATTTGTGTCGCCTCCAGGGGATAAACAATATCTTTAAATATAGACCTGCGTCAATTGCAGATTAATTATCAATATATATATATATATATATATATATATATGTATATATTTATTATATATATATATATATATATATATATATATATATATATATATATATATATATATATATATATAGAGAGAGAGAGAGAGAGAGAGAGAGAGAAGAGAGATATGCGATCGTTTTTTAATGATTTATTAAACGTATTATAATTTGATGGAATGAACACCATAAGAAAAAGAGAACTCGCCAAATCAAATCCAAATCCACAATAAAATTTAAAATCTATTCAGTAAAAATCAAATCTTATCCTGATTTCTTTCATCAGATCATAGATGACTCATTCGCCAAAGGCAGATTTAGCTAACCTTCTAAAATCTGTTATAAAAAAGAAAAATATTACTAAAAAAAAAAAAAAAAAGAAGCAAAATTTAATAGAAAGTATACCTATATATATGTATATTGTCTATTATATATATATATTATATATATATATATATATATATATATATATATATATATATATATATATATATATATATATATATATATATATATATATCTTCTTTCTTATAGTATATAAATAAAATATCATGATCAGCTATTCTGAAAATCATTGCTTTCACATTATGCAGAACACCTAAAATCAACACTTCCTCTCCCTGAGAACCTTTTACCTCTTGTCAACAACTGACTTGATGATACTGCGATGTAAGGATTTAATTAGGCCGGCCAACCCTCGAAGGACACTTTCGGACAACCAAGATTGTATTTATGGCCCTTGAGAGGAAAATAAACATCTATTGAATACCAAGACACTCCGAAGGCAAGAAGACCCTGGAGCTTTTGTAAAATCAAGAAAGGGAAAGATGAAGAAACGTTTGAGGAAACAATTTTGTTAAGGAATCTCAGAGAATCTATATAAGAGCGAACGAAAAGAAAGTGGTAATTGTTAATTTATTTGGAGAGTAGATTTTGTACGATTACGTAATTAATATAAGTAGTGAATATAGGTAGGGAATATGCAGCATTCAAGTTGGAAATTTTCCATATTGGTCATATGTAGTGTTAAGGTGGGCTAAAATATTTAATTACAGTCCATTGATCGCTATTTCATTCATTTCATGCCTGATATAATAAGAGAGTATCTTTAGTGTACCTCTTTGTGAGTGATTCAAGGAACCATTCGGGTGTTATTCATATTACCCCACTTACTTGTATATAGAGGGTCTCGTCTTTCGATATTTAGAGGGAGCTTCACGTTAGTTACAACTAGGAAAAACCGGGGTTTTCTACCGGGGTTAATTGTAAATTTACACTAAATAATAGAGGGTTAAATCAAACAAAATAAAAAAATATATTTTAATTCCATTACTCCTTTGTTATAAATTGATGCAAAACATATAAACATACCTAAATATAA
>JABUQX010021304.1:0-25000 GCA_015478945.1 Trachelipus rathkii | reverse complement strand
AAGACAACTTTTATTGGTCATTTGCAGAAATCTTGTTTCTGATAACTTGCCAATTCTTTAAAGACATCCGCAAATTTTGTTTATAAAACGGAGAAGAGAATTTTTTTTTGCGAATTTTTTTGGCGATTTTTTTTTTGCGATTTAATAAATGGAATTGTTTTGTACAAAAGACCACCTACATCGTCTTTTCCCTCTGTTTTACTTTCCCTCCTCTGCCAGCCCGTTATGTTGATTCCCGATCTTGAAAATCTAAAATCATCTATCGTGTTTTTTTCTTTTTCTTTCATTTAAACACAAAATTTGGGAGAACACTGTTAGCCCGCGGCGAAACTGATTATCGATAATGCATATCGAAGAGCGGCCGGAAGGGAATCCAATAAGTGTGCCAATTATAAACTGGAAAAAAAAATAAAAAAAAAAAAAAAAAAAATATGGGGAAATGGTGTTTTTTTTTAAAATAGATTTGGGGTTGGAAAGAAGGGAATCCTTGATATGATAGTAGCTTCTGCCGTGTACTGGGATTCATCACTTGGCGATCAACCCGGCTCTGCCGGTGGCTTCGACAAGAATTTTCGATAAAAATCGTTTAAAGTGGCATTCACCTCCACTTGTTTTACAGCAAATAAACCCGCCCCCCCCCCCCCACACACACAACATAAACAAAAACAAAACATAAATAAACCCACAACAACCAGTGCATTGACTGTGAAATCACAATTTCTGGATTTTACTTATGGAAACTAAACATATCAGGCACTAAGCGACTATCACTGGCACCGTCGTGGCAACTCGTAACATCTCAAGTGAAGAATGTGAAAAGCAGATGATCAACTATTACAACGACGAATAAGTATTTATCATATTATATTTATTATATCTATATTAATAATATATATATATATATATAGATATATAAGAATTATACTATAAACTACTTAAGTATATTATATATATATCTATCATTTATATATATATATATATTATTAATAATATATATATACTATCATATATACTATATATAATTTATATATAACTATATATAAATAATAGTAGTAAATAATAATTATATAATATATAGTAATATAATATATTTATATATATATAATATAGAATAAATAATACTAATACGTAATCATATTATACTAATAATATATATGATATTATATAATAGTATATATATTTACTATATTATATAGTATATATATATATATAACATATATTATAATGTATAATATTAACTATATTATATAATATAAATATATATATATAACTATATAATATAATATTTATATATATATATACAAATATATTACATTATATATATAGATATATTATATATATATATATAAATAAATAAAGAAAGAAAAATTTATGTTGAAAAGTGTTTTAAAAAAAATGGAGGAGATATTATGATTAATTCATATTTAATTATGAGGAAAGAGTTTAACCTAATTTTTGGATAATAGAAAATATAAGAGAAAATTAAGGCGAAACGTTGGAGTTTTAAATACCCATGCAAAAGAATAGGAATAATATTTTAAATCATAAAAAAAAGTATATCTTAATTATTTTTATTTGAATTAAAAAATATAAAATGTTTATCATTATTAGCGATTTAAACAATATTGTAAATAATAATTGGTAAGAAAATCAATGTATCATTAGTTCAAACAAATTATGGATTTATTAATCAAAATTTGATTTAAAGTTAAGATGCTAATAGGAAACTTAAAAAAACAGAACTAATAAATTTAATCATAGATTCTCATTAAAACGGAAGTTAAAGGAAGAAAACTCAAAAGACACTAAATTACAAAAGCAGGATAAATAAAAATAAAAAATCAGTATTAATGAAAATTATTTTATATATGTAAAGTTTTTTTAAAATTTTTAATTTTTTTTTTAATTTTTAAATTTTATTACATTCATATAATATATTATATATATATATATATATATATATATTAATATATATATATATATTATATATTATAATAATATATATAAATATATTACTATATATATATATCTATATATATATATATATTATTTATATTAATATATATATATAATATATTATTATTATATTAATAGTATACTATACATAAATCTTTCTATATTGTTTTTAGATTAGTTTTTTCTAAATGATTTTTTAATCTTATTTAAAACTTATTAAAACTATTTTCTTAAAAAGCTTATGAGGGATTTTGTTGAACGAGAAGTAAATTAATAAAAAGGTATATTTAAATAACAATCTAAATTAACTGATAGTGAAATTTAAAAGGTTTACGAAATTTGTGTGGTATAAAATAAGTAGTAATATTAAAATATTGAAATAATTTTTATATGAAAAAATAAAAGGGAAAAACAAATGTATAAAATGAAAAAAACAGTTTGAAAATTAATAGTTTAATAATTAAAAAAGAAAATATTAATTTTCTTAAGCAATATTTTAAAGATATATGAATAAAAAAAATAGCAAAGTTTAAAGTGCTTAGTTAATTTTTAGGTTTAAAAAGTAAGATAAATACTAAAGGAAATAGGTGTATTATAAGCGGGAAAGTTCTGTAGGTCCCCCAGAGATTGAATAAGAAGAGTGATATAAAAAAAATAAATATGAATTGAAGATGAAAAAAATGATAAAGCAAATAATAGTTGATTAAAAAAAAAAATAGCATTATCAATTATTTAAAAAAAATAATTGATATAAAAGAATTTTATTAAATATTGGTTTAAAAGTTGAATTTTAAAATAATATTAAAAAAAAATATAAAAAATATGTTTAAAAGAAAATTAGCAAAGTAATGAAGTCTGCTTTTAATTAAGATATTACCTTTGAGAGGATAATTAGTTCATAATATTTTAATAAAAAATTATTTAATAATGAAATGTAGAAAAATAACTTAATATTTAAGATGATTTTAATAATAAATATAGTAATTAATATTATAAAGAAAACGTTAATTAACAAAAAGAGAAACACTTACTATTTATTAAAAAAAATAATAAAGTTACGTGTAAAAATTGTATATAAAATATAAAAGTTGAAAGAAGGATTTAGAAGAAAGAGAAATTTAGATAAGTGAGGGGGAAGTTCGAGGTTCCTTTGTGTGTAAATCAATTAATTCAAAGTTAATGTTGGTTTGGATAGGAGGAAGATTTAACGGTAAAAGATAAAAGGAAGGGGAATAAAGTAGAGGGTATGAGAGGGTTAATAACATATTAAAATAAATATTTTTATAAAAAAAAATAAGATGGTTAAGATGTGGGAATGAAAAATAGATAAATTAAGAGAGAGAAATGGGCTTGAATAGGAACTATAGTTAGTAATATAAAATATTAATTTAATTTTAAATATAGATAAAGATAATAATTGGGTACAAGACTAGTATAAAACATAAGTAATAGGTAGGTAGGGGATTAAGTGAGAAAATAATTCATTATTTTCATTGATTTTATCATTGTTGATATTTTTACTGTAAAAAATATATAATACAATTTTAAAAATATTTTGTTTGTTAATATTATTAACATATTCAATATCTTTAACAAATATCAATAATAAAAAGACCAGCACATAGGATAATAATTGTATATTTAACTATAAAATTAATATTTAGGAATTCAACATAATCTGATTATTATAAATATAAGGTTTAATATGAAATATTAAAAGTTGAATTAGACTGATAGGGAAGAAAAAGATCTATGAGAAAAATGAGTGTTAAAGGAAGGATAGTAGACAAGCATGGGAAAATAATAAAAGTGTTTTGATGGAGTGTGATAAGAGATAGGAAATGTAATAGTTTAAAAATATAATATAATATGAATTAATAAATAATAAATTTAATAAATGATGTAAAGAGAGAAGTGTAAAAAAGATAAAGAAAAAAGGGAGATCATTTTTGATAATTAAAAACTATAGTAATAAAGATATAATAGTTTATATACAAGATATTGAAAATTTTTAGTTAATATAATGACAAAAAATAATATTAAAAGTATTAATTAAATTAGTTAAGATAATAAGATTGGCATTTAAGAAGATAGAGGTAAGAATGGTGAAATTTAATTATCCAATATTATTAATTGATTTTTATGGTCTCTAACCAAGTGCAGGAAAGTGGAGTAATTGGGTGCGTGGAAAAAAAAAAATACGATATATAAAAGGATTCGTTGATAGAGTATGGAATTGAGTAGATAAATATATAAGATAAAATTATTTTACGAAAAGATAATTATAAATTAGATCAAAAGTTAGTAATGACATATTTATGTTCTAAATTTAAATATAAGAAATAAATGTTTCGGAATTCCCAAATGTAAAAACTATTGCTTACGTAGTAACGCCTATTGTTTGACAATAAAAATTTTCATTAAATTTTAATTAAAAGAATATCATAATAAGAAATTTCAGAAATGTTAAAATTATGAAAAATAAATAAAATAAAAAAATTATTAAAATATTTTAAAATATGATAAAATATTTTGCATTAATAATGTGCTACAGTATTAAGATTTAAAATTATTCTTGAAGAAATGGTTGAGATTCTAAAGGAATGGAAGAAAAAAAATTGGAAATGGAAGCATCTGAAAAATGTTCATAATTTACATATAAAAAAATCCAAAAAATAATAAATTTTAAATATTTTTTGAGAATGGTTATCAATATAACAATGTTGAGAAAATTAAAACATTTTTGTATCAAAATAAAAAAAAAAAAATTATTATGTAAAAATAATAGAAAACAATTGAAAGTGATAAATGAAAAGGAACACTTTATTTAGGTTGAGGGGTAATTTTTTTATTCATGAAAAGATTAATAAATGTTATATAGGAGAATTATTAGAAATTGATTGAGTAATGTTATAAAATTTGGGGAAAGGATAAAACATTATATTGGGATAGAGGTTGAGGAAAAGAGATAAAGAGAATAATGAAAAATGTAAACTCAATTTTTGATATTATGAAAATATATATAAGAAGAAGTGAAGTTGGGAGAAATATATATTTATATAGGTTAATCACCCTTGGATTAGTCATATGAATTTGATAATAGAATTAAAAAAATGAGTAGAAATAGAAAATAAAGGGTTTGAAATGCTATAGAATTGATTTTGAGTGAGAATAGAACAATAAAAGGAATAGTTAGTTTGTGGTTCGCGAATAATTATTTAAAGAAAATTTGTTAATGTAAAAATAAAATTATTATGTTTTAATAATGGTATGATAATTATAATATGAATTTTAAAAAAAATGTTATGAGAACAAAAATGAGAGATTTGAGTTAGGATTGGGATTGGGTGGGATTTCCTATTATTATTCCATAAAAATATGTAATGAAAAGCGGAAAAGAAAGTGAGGTGGTTTTTAATATGTAAAAAAAACAAAAAAAAAAAAAAAAAAAAAATTTGAAAATAATATAAATTATTAAAGGGAAAAATATTCAAAATAGAAAATGATACATAGATGATAGTTAACCAATGAACATTAACAAAATAGTTATAAATATAGTATATATATATAACATATATATATATATATGATATATATATATATATATATATATATATATATAATTATATATATAATATTATATACTATATATATATAATATATATATATAGATATATGATATTATATATATATATATATATATATATATATATAGTATATATATATATATAGTATATAAATATAATATATATAATATATATAATATATATATATATTAATATTATATTATATATATATAGCTATATTTAGTATCTTAATATGAGTCTATTATTCGAGCTACTTTATATGGTGTTAGTGTTCCTCTGTCATGAACATACACTCCAATAAGAATTCATAGGTATTATATATATATATAATACTAACTTTTTACTCTTATATTTGCTCCAACCACTTGAACCACCACAGATATGTGATTGATAATATATATTTATATATAGATATTCATTTTATTTATTGTTTTTATTTATGTTATGTATTTATTCTATCTTATCATCCTTTGGTAAATTTATGCTCACTTTTTTTTCTATGTGTATATATATCTTCTTAGCTATTCTACTCTTAGTTATTTTGTTATTATATAATTGTTATCGCATTTTCATGTTATCAATTTTAATTCGTTCTAGCTTACGTATTTCTTTTTCCTTCCTTTCCTTTTTTTATTCTCTATTCCTTTTGTATGTTACTCCTTTGTTGTAAGCGCTCAAATTCCTCTTCATAGCTTTGAAACTTTCTTTGTTAGAATTTTTATGTCATGATTTATTTTTACCTTTAATTCTATTTTTTCCTTATTCTATTATGCAGTAGTTTTCTTATTATTGTATGGCTATATTGTATTCGACCTTATACCTCATATGAATATATATTATTACTGCTTATACTAAGCTGGAGCTTTTCTTTTCTTTTACTTTTATATTCTCTTAATCATTCTTACCACTCTGAACACCGTTCTTTGCAAGCTCGAGTGAGCAGTCTATAAATATTAGCACTACTTTCCTTTGTCCCCTTTTATTTTAGTTTATTCACTTTATAGTGATCTCAATGCTTAGCTAGCTGAGGTGCATCATTTTCGCTCCGTTCGCCGTATTTTATTACCCTCACGCTTTATCATGTTTAGTAGTATTTATATCTAGCTCGCTATTCAACTATTTCACTAAACTCCGCTCGCCTACATCCTCTTCCCTCCCGCCCTCCTTCATACTATCTACACGCTGAGGCTTCTCACTAGGCTACCCGCGCTCATAGGTATTTTACCTACGGTACAGTGAGCTTGCGCCTTCACTATAGTATTATTCCTCACTCACGGCATCCCTCATTTATTTATCGCACCCCGGTATCCGCCGGGTTTATATATCTATAGGATTCCTCACGCTGCTAGTCTCACTCACCTAGTATAGATCTTTCGCTACTTCGTCGCATTCACTTTATTTATGAGTTATTCCTACTATTCCATTCCTACGGACTATTTTTATATATATTTCCTCTCTTATGTTCATTCCGTTCTATATTTGCCTCTGGTGGCTTTTATTTAACTCTCTATTTATTATTCTTTATTGATTATTATGGTATTAGTATTCTTCATTCGCGTACTCACTTACGGCCGTATCTCTATATATTTTTCTATTTTAATTCATTTACTTGTTTATCTATTTTATATTTATTAGTTCTTACTATTTTATTATTTTATATTTATTGTATATTTATATTATATTTATATATATCTCTATTTCTGTATATTATTTTTCATTTTATATACTCTATATATATATTATGTCATAATTTTCTTTAAATTGTATATCTTATCTATCTATTCTTTTATATTATTACTATTACTATATATATATTTCTTATTTATGTATTTATTATAGTATATACTTATATTTTATATTTTATCTATATTTTATATATATATCTCTCTCTCTATTATTTATTCTATTATATATCTTTAATTTACCTATATCCTATTTATACTTTATTTATTATACTAACTATATATTCATTACCAAATTATCTTATATACAACATATTTCCTCCACTCTATTATATTCATAATGACTTAACATTTATATATATATATTTCTAATACTATTTTTCATTTTTTTTTCTTTTTTCATTACATGCGAATACTATTCCTTTCAAAGTGTATATATATCATATTTATTATTTTACTATATTCATTATGTTGAAAAACAAATGATAATATTCAGGGTATAAATATCTCTGGAATATTTTTTAACATTCATTATTCATCGTAATATATTTTCTTATCCTACTTTACTCTTTTTTTGTTCACTGCTAGGCCCATCACGCTTCTGTGCAGTGTTCTACTTTTGTGCTGATAGATGCTGTTGTCATTTTAGAAAGAAAGATTGAATAACGTTGATAGATTAAGAATTTTTGATTAAGAAAAGGTTAATTTGGAGAGATACAAATTACAATACAAGATAAATATGAGGATCTGCAGTAACTAGATGTATAATATATAATAATATATTTATATTTACTCTCTATCTTTATCTATCTTTATTATCTACTTTATTATATATATCATCTCTCTTTCTTTTTATATTATATCTTATCTATATACTATATATATTCATATATCTCTCTTGCGGTTTGGTATATACCTATTCCTAGAGCTGTTCCGTTTCCCGGGCTGAAGGACCGGTGGAGCGCCCCTCGTACTTTGCTATCTCACCCTTACCTTTCTACCTATCACCTTATCAAGCAAATTACTGCGTAGAACGATACACGCCTTATTGGGTCATTACTAAAGATATCAGTTCTTTTTGTCTCGAATATATAACATTTATACTTTTAGATAGATAATATTGATAGATAAACGGTTTAAAAATAAAAGCCCATCTACTATATTCTGATTAAAGGAAGAGAAAAATAGTGGCATTCCTTAGAAGGGTGACATGGTGATATGAAATTTAGGAGAAGTTCATTATCTCTGAGTAAACAGCATAGATCTTTCACTATATTGAGCTTGCATAATGTGGTAATATTCAATTTGGCACATATTATATAAGACACACGCACTAGGTTTTGATAAAGTCGTTATATTTTATAAATTATATTGTTATGCAAAACCATCACAGTATTTTTGTAAGTGCACAAGGATTTTACATCTCATATCAGTAAATAAAAACGATATAACCGTGACACTTTAACAACCCTACAATATTTGTTCATAATTGGAAGGTACTTGTGCCCTTCGCACACTCTCGCGTTGATACAATATGAAATAAATTATTTTATGATTTATTGAAAAAGAATTTAAAATTTATATGTGAATATAAAAAAGGATATTTGATTTTTATAATGAAACAGTTTATTTTTTTTGATGTTAGACTGCTATTGAAGCTTTCTTAATGATTCTCTTTTCTTCTTCTTTAAATAATTTATTATTGGAATAAAATTTCAATTCTATTATTATTGCTGGGGATAGTTAGTATTCTCATTATCCTTCTCTTTACTGGTCTATTTCGAGAATATTTTAAATATAATAAAAAAGCTCTCAATCACCGCATCCTTATTGTGACCCGTGCTGGACTTGCGATTTTAACACAGGATATGCAGGATAGCACAACGGGAGGTCGCGGGTGCGCGTTGGCGGAGTGTGGAAATGTAACTTAAATTGCGACTGTGAGGTGATTTTCGCAAGAAGAATTTAGTATATGTGTCGGCTTTCGGTGGCGGCATGCTGGCTGCGGCTTGGCGGCTGTCCCTCATGTGTGTGTAAACGAATTCTTTCTAAGATCTTTGGTAATTAAATGTTTTTAAGAACATTTAGATTCTTCTATAGAGTGATTTTTAATAATCTATTAATTATTTTTTTGATTTTACTTTTTGTTATAAATAAATATATCTTATCAAAAGATCATGAAAAGAAAAATATAGGATTGTGTAGAATGGTATTCTTATAAAAGGTTATCAACGGTAAAAGAAAATGATGTTGGATAATATAAGGTGTCGATGAAAATTAAAATTCATCTATTACTCCAATGAGAGAGGAGAGATCTCGACTCTGATCCTTTGAGTCTTTCGTATTTCTTTCATGACTATATCCCCCCCGTCTCCGCCTCTCTCTCGTGCAGACGCTGACGAGCCGGCCGGGACGTAGCACGAGATCCTGATCATGTAGTACTCCACTGGCCAATGTATTGAGCTACGACCGCGCACTTCACATTTCCGGGCTCATACAGCCCTTGCATCCGATGTGGTGCTATCGACGCGAGACTCTGTCGAGCGTTAATGTTGAGGGTTCTTCCCCCTCGTGTCCTTTTGGGCATTTTTGTCTCTTCTCTATGTTCCTCACTGGGGCGGCCAGCAGGTAGGAGAAGCGTATCTGTGGACGTACCTGACCGCAATTGGAGTTTTGGTAGTTTCCTTTAGAGCAAAAAAGCTTGAGAGTGCCTGATACTGTACTCTGGCCGGTAGTCGTGAATCTGTGAGTTAATATAAATCGGTTCGACTCCAAGAAGTGTGAACAGAGTAGCCCTGAGGAAGCTAATATCCGTACGGTTGGGGCTCCCCTCGCCCGGACAACGCCATACGGTGACCCAACACCATGCCAGGAGGCCAGGAATAAGTATCACTATATAACTATTGTCCTCCCGCTCACACGCGTTATTTTTAGATTGTAACACATGTAATGAGGCCGCCGAGAGTTCAAGAAGGACGCAATAAATAACGATTCTTCATTAGGTGAATCTCGTACATCCGACACCGCCCGCAATTATGAATATCACAATCCTAAACGTTACGCGTGGACTTAGCCCGATGCATGTTAAATACGCGCGCTCGCCGTAGTTAACTTTACATTATTGTCAGATGACAGCGGATGTTGATGGATAGTGTGAGTGAGTGAGTGAGTGAGATGGGGCCTTCAGAAAAAAAAGAATAAGATTAAAAATGGTTTTAAATCCATAAGACAAAATGTTAAAGAATTCCACGATCGAAATGATACTCTGTGAAATGAACTTCTGGAAACAAAAAGTAAGAGTATGTTGACCGTACGTAGTGTGTGTTATTATTAGTATGTGGTCGAGTGACTGGTGGATAAGTAGGGGTATTATGTTCTTATACTATATCTTAATGCGGTGTAATTTGTATTTTGAGTGTGTATATACTGATCTTAAGGTGGATTGCTGGTTGGCTAGCTCATCTTATTGTCGTGAGTATGTTTAGTGTCAGGGTGAGTTTTGCCCCTATCCGTATAGTTGAGATAGTACGGTTTGAGCTTTGAGTTCAGTTTTAAGAGAAGTTTTGAGGTCAAATGCTTAATTATTAATGATTATTGAATACTTTTCTTAAACTGATATGCTTCAGTTTAATTAGTGATACTGGTAAATTATTTGAGCATTGCCGGGTTATAGCAAATGTACAGAGAATTGTAGTGTTCTGAAGATAGTGCAATGAATGCATCAAAATATAGAAGAGTGGCTGGTGTTCGCTACGTTTGATGACTGCAGAGTCGCTCTTATGTGTCATATCTACTATTATTTCTATTGTCATTGATGAAGATAGTGCACCGTGTTAATATATTTGTTAATAAGGTTATGCAATACATACTAAGAGTTTTTATGGCAGAGTATATTTTATTTACACGTCTTCTATGTCACACACACCAAGGTAGGCCGGCTATGCTATATCTTTCGGTGCGGTGTTAGGCGGCGCAGCATATGACTATTTACTTTATCCACTGAGTGATATACACGGTCTTATGATAAGAATATAGAGACATAGTTAGATAGCAACGGAGAGTGGCTATGAGTCTTGTAGAGCGACCATCTAATCCCCTGATACTGTTTGGCGCTATGTGCAAAGTGCAGTGTCTTGGATCTTTCAAAGATGTGTGTCCGGCATGTGCGTGTTAGATGTCGTCGGTTTTATATCTAGTTCATTTTAATTGTTGCTGATACAGTGACTAGCCAACTCCGCTGGGGTATCCCCGTATCTATAGCCAATATAAAAAAAAATCATGTTCTCTGGACCTGTCCTAGATGCAGGGAGTTAGTGATTGCGTGGCGTGAAAGTCTTGTTGAGTAGGCAAGTTTGCTGTGTGAGTACTTGTGCAGGGGGTATTCGCTAGTGAGGCCCCCTGGATAGAACTCCTGAGGTCTACAGTGCCATGACACAGACATACTTTATTCGGTGATTGGAATCGAGATGCTCGCAAGTTTGTGCACACATGAAGCATACTGTGTGAGTTTATTTATTTAAGAGCTGTTGCGACAGAGTTCTCCTCTATCCGAGTAAGGGAGAATTTTGCATTCTTGTGTCTTTTCTTTTGCTGTGCGTCCTCTTCTTACTTCTGCATTTATTAGTTACAATACGATTTGCATAACAATGTTCTTCTCTCGTATTGAGTGGTGGATGTATGGTTTTTGCTTGTAGTGGGAGAGTTGGCGCTCCTTGTTGTCGTGTTGTCTGTGGTATTATTATGATCGTGTGTATTTATTTTTATTTTTCTTATTTTATATCTTCCTTCCTAATATCTCTTTTCTTTCTTCTTCTCTCTTCTTCTTTTCTCTCTCTATTTTTCTTTTTATTCTTCTCTCTTCTTTCTTCTTCTTTTTACGTCTTATTGTCTCTGTCTATCCCCTTATTTCAATCTCTTCTGTTCATTGCGTCTATTTTTCTTCTCTCTTCATACTGTCTTTTCTCTCATCCCCCTCTCCGTCTCCCTCAATCCCTCACTCCACCTCCCTCTTTTTCCTCTCTTTCATCTATTCTCTCTCTTTTTACTCTCTGGGGCGGTTTATTCTTATTATCTCTCTTTTCCATTTCTTCTTTTTTTTCTTTTCATCTATCCTTCTCTTGGTAAGTGTTTCTTATCTTCTTTATTTTATCTTTCTCTCTATTTCTCTCTTTTCCTTGCGTTCTCTCCTCTATTCTTCTCTTTTTTTATCTCCCACGGCTGGAGTCTTCTAATTCCAGTGGCTGCCCGGCCCTCCTTCTCACCCTCCTCCGAGTTCGGTAGGCTTCTCCCCCTCGGCAATCAACCTTTGGTTCTGCCTTCCCAATCGTGCGACTCTTCGCGTTGTTTCTGATGTCGCCGTCACCATCCCTCATCCTTCCCCCTCCGGTCGGATTTTTGGTTATTCGTTGTGCCTTCCTTCCGGCACTTCCCTCATTGTTCTTTTCCCCAGTTCTTTTCTTTATTCCCTCATACCTCTGTATCACTCTCTTCTGCCAATCCCACCGTCTTCTCCGTGCTCGGTCAACGCATCCCTCATTCTCCTGGTCCGCACTTCTTACTCCCCGGGTCAGTCTCTTCTCTCATCGCTCCTGATCTTCTACTCCCGCTCTCTTTTGCTTCTTGCATCCGTTTCTCGTTGCTTTCTTCTTCGGTGCTCCATCATCCGCTGCCCTGTGCGCTCCGGTCGTGCGCGTCTTCGCGTGCATTTGGCGCCCGCCCCCCGTGGGATCATTTCCGCTTAGTCTTTCTCCTCTTCAGTATTTCCCAAGTCTTCCGGCCAGTCCCTTTTGACCTTCTTTTTCCCCTACCTCCTTCTTTTCCTCCTCGTCTTTCCCCTTTTGTCTTTGCCTTGCCTTTTCCTGCCTAATTTCTTCAATTCTTAATTTTGTCACTCCCTATTCCGCAGCTTCGGTTTCTCTTTGTCCCTTGTGCTGTGTTCTTTTTTGCCCCAGTGCGTTTCCTCCCTCCCCCCCCCTTAGCCGGCCACGGGCTTCGCTTTCTCCATCCGGCCGTTCTTTTTCCCATTCCTTCTTGTCATGTCGGCGCGTTTCTATTCCTTTGCTAGGGCCCTCCCTCTCTTTTTTCCGCTATTCCTTTTCATTCCTTTTGCTGTTGCCGTTTGGTTCTTCTGGTCTCTATCAATGGCTCGCTGGTCCTTTGTGCCCCTTCCTTCCCGTTATATCTATCCGCTTCTCCTCCGCTCGCTCTTCCCCCTTCTTTCTCCGCTGGTCGCGGTTTCCCCTTGCGATGCTTTTTCCTGTGCCGTTGCGTTCTCGGGCCCCCCCGTCTCGTATTTTTGTCGCATCGTCTCTCTGCTGTCGCTTGCTTTGTCTGGCGTGCCCGGCTTTGTCTAGTCGGATCTTACTCTCGTTTGGCTGCGTAGCTTCCGTCCACTCGTTTCCCGCCTTTTTTGGTTTCCCCTCCTCCTGTTTTCGTTGTTATATTTTTTGTTACTTTGCCAGTGGGGCAGTCTTGTGGCTCTTCCGGTAATCCTTTCTCTCTCCCTGTTGCCTACGCGTGTTGACCCCTTTGTTGTTCCGGTTCTTCCGGCCATCTGCGTTTTTCTTTTTTTGTCGTCTGTCGCCCCCCCTCTTTTGGTTTCTGTGTCCGGGCCTTCAGTCCTTGAACGCTCTTTGCCCCCTTCGACCGGTCTCGAGGTAGCCGCCGCGTGCCGATTCCCCTTTCGCTTCCTCCTTTTTCTCTCGCTGCTCTCCCGGTCAGGGTGTCCACTGCTATTGGTCGATCGCTTGTCCGTTTCTTTCCTCCATTCCATCCTTTTCTTCTGTTCTGCTCCGTCGTGCGGCTTTCTCTTCTGCCGCCTCTTCCCCTCTTTCTGCTCGGGCGTTCGCCGCGTTTGGAATGTCCGCTCCATTCTGGCTTTGCCCTCCCCTTCCTCGGTCTCTTTGCGCCTCCCTTTGGGCTTTTTGTTTCGGTCCTATCGTCCCTTGTTCGGGGCTGTCCCGTGCCTTGGTTACTCCTCCTGTTACTCTTTCATCCCCTTCGGCTCCATTTCTTTTTCCCCTCGCCTTCGGCGCTGGTCTGATGAAGTCCAGCTTCTCTTTTTCCTTTCTCCTCCCAGTCGTTCCTTCTTTTTGTTTCTTCCTTCCGCGTTGGTCTCGGGTGCGTTTGCCTTTTTCCTGGCGTTTCTGCCGTCCTTTCTTTTGTGTTGTCCGATTCCCACGTGTCACGGTCTTCGGTACCGGTTTCAGCTTCTCCCCCTCTTTTTCTTCCCTCTCTTCTTGCTCACTCTAATTTCTTTTCCTTCTCCTTCTTCGTGTTTCCCTTCGCGCCCTTCTGGCTGCTCCCTCTCTTCCTTTCCCGCTTCTTCGCCTCTCGCTCCACCTGCCCTACTTCACGTCGTCTTGGTCTGTCCCTGCCCTTCTCTCCCTTTCCCGGTTCGCGTGTAAGGTCTTAATTTTTCACATCTTGTCTGTCTCCTTTTCTGCTGTCCGGCCTCCCTCATCTGGCCTTCCCTTGCAGTTCCCCCGTTTCTTGGCTTTCCGTCTGCCTCTCCCGTTCTTTCTTCCCTTTCCTAATCGTTTGCACTCTGTCGTCGCGTCAGTTTCTTTGAATTAAAAAGTTCTACCAATCGTCATCGCTTTCATTTCCGTCTTTTCTAAAAGATGACATTAATGCATCTTTAGGTCTTGGGCTTCTCGGATCTTCTTCAATATCCGTTTCGAATGCCTTTGTTCGTGAAAGCATCCATTCAAGATCTGAAAGAAATGGCAAGATATTAAATAATTTGAAAATGCTATAGAAAACTGAAAATTAGGTTTAATTAACCAAGTTTTGTATAAAAAGTAGAAACTAAAGAATCAGAGAACCCATTTATATTTGTTGCCATCAAATGTCAATCAATTTTACAAAAAATTTTATGGCATTTAAATTAGTTTAGTTTAAGACTTCTTTACCATAGCTTCATTTTACACTTGAAAACCTACAATGCAAGATTGAGCGATATAAAAATGGGTTGTATTTATTGGAAGTTACATAAACAACTTCAATGTCTCTTAACAATAAATGTAATTGATAGTCTTGATCTTGATAATGTTCAGGTAGTGGGACATCGGTTCGATCTGAACTTGCCCAAACTCTTAATCAGTGTATTTTTATGCGTTTAAAATGAGAGGCAATTAAATTATAATTTGGGTTATTGCAAAAAGAAACAGTTTTCCTTTCTGGTTTTTTGTCTTTTATAATCTATATCTGATATCTTTTTATAATTTCCAATATTATTGCACTATTGCTTCAATATTATATTATTGTTTCATGATAGAATATTGTTTATTGGGTTGCATTGTCACTTTATATGTGAAAATTCGTTAACATCTTTTTGATGAGGAGTGATGCTTATGCATGACTGAATAAACTGAACATATGTTGAATTGGATTGTTTTCACTTATTTATTTATTAATATTATTTTCAGAAGGATGCAATGCAGAAATTGCGGATAGGGATGCGGTATTATTCGTACACTTGAAATGTGAGATAAGGGTAACCGCATTCGGCATCACTTGAACTGCTCACGGTTCAATATTTGCTACTTGTGCCCCAAGCACAGTCTATTTATATCATATATAATATATATATAGCTTATATAATATATATATATATATATATATATATATATATATATATAGTATAGTATAATTAATATATTAAAGTAGTACTCACCGGATATATATATAACTAGCGTACTACTAAGGCCCCTACATTACGATACGTCACCTAACTCGCTATTATAGTATCGTATAATATATATATATTACTCATAACTTATGATATATACCCCACGTCCCTATACATAAACAAGTAAATATAGATATAGTCGCAATATAGTATATACTATACAACTATATATAACGCACTCAACTCAACTCACTATAACCCCTACTAATATATATATATATATTATATATAAATATATATGTTTATATAATAATATACAAAATATAAGATATATATCTATATATTTAAAAATTTAAAAAGAATGTATCTTGCAGATTTAATATATATGCAAAAGTAAATAATTAGAATTTTTATGATTTATATAATATTAAAAGTTGAATATTTTTACAAACTCTTTAAAGATCTTAAGAAGATGATAGAATGTGTAAATAATAAAACAAAAATGAAAATAAAACATGTATAAATAGCCTCAACCAACTATATATAATATACTATTAATTGCCAGAACCTGGTTTACATATTTGATACAGAACATATACTAATAATATATACTTTAATGTTAACATAAATATAAACATATAAACTAATATAATAATATATGATATTTTTAATACTAATATAATAATATATATTATAACTATTCTTAACTTATATATATACTATTATATAATATAACTATCATATATATATATATATATATATATTATATTATATATATATATACTTGTATATATATACTATATATAATAATAAAAAAGAAAAAAACACGAAAACTATTTGTACAAAATGCCATAGTACTGTACCCTATTTAATTTTTAGGGAAACGAAATTTAAGTTTTGCTCAGTTCCCTTTTGAAATATAAAACTTTTTATAAAATTGTCTTACTATTTATATGAAAATTTGACTCAAAACGGGATATAGGCCTTATCCAAAAAATTGGTTTAAAATGTAAGGCTGTTTTTGGTATCCTTACATAAGTATCTGCAACTATGTAACTATTTTGTTTAATTATAAAATATTCATTATAACTTACTTCTATATTAAATTATTTCAATTATTTTAATTTAATACAAAGGTACAAAACACTTAAAATAATACTGTAATCAATATAATTTAAAAATCAAAAATAATAGAGATCAAACATAATTCCACTATATCACTTTAGCTCTAATTTCAAACTAAGCCAGGTTAAACTACAAAGCTCTATCTATTAATTAGCTAAAATATTTCATTTTACTCTATACCGTCCAGCCGCGATAATGTGGAGAACTTATCGGCCTACAAGGAGAGATTAGATACTATGTATCTATTATCACTAGGATAGATAGAATAGCACGAGGAGATGAGGAGGCACAGAGACGCCCACAAGAGAAGAGGCACGAGCTAGAGTCACAGATGAAAACGAGGACCCGAGCGAAACGACAGATTGGGATCTCCGTAGAGTGAATCGAGGACTCGAGGCCGATGGCAGAAAAAAACAGACCTCTTACGAAAAAAATCAAACAGTCTCCTTTCTCACAGGTTATACATCTGAATCTCCTATCCGTTATCAGTGTTCACTTTTGTGAGTGCTGTCTCGAACAAATTATCCCCAACGTGCGTACCAAACTGAATGGCTCTAATCGAGGTTATCTCTTTCGACCGGCGTTCCAGCCAATAGGTACTGATGCCTTTGGCAGTGCCTGCGCACTCAAAGTATATATTATTACCGAAAATGTGAAAATGTTGAGCGTAACGCCATAGATCAGGAAATTTTTTTCTCTTTAGGAACAACACGTAGAAAGTAAAATTTCCCAAATACTTAAATCTCTAATTATTGCCGCCTGTATCGCCATTGTCATTAAACAAATGTACTGGGTTTTCCTTAAAAGGACTCTTTTCTGATGTAAGATGTTTGCATTATCATCATTTTCTAATAACCTATACACATCTAGTAAAGGGGACTTGTACCATGTTAATTTTTTTTATTTAAAAAGGGACTCAGGAGACGTTATGGTAGAGTAAATGAAGCTGAAAACCCGTTACCGTGACGGGCGTGAGCCTATGTAGTACGCCGGGTGATGTCCTAGTGCCTCTCTCATACCTAATTTGGATATATGAGGTATTATGTATATATCATAACTATTATACTAGATATAGCCATATAATACCTTCAGACTACACTATAATATATCGTATCAAGCTACATATATAGGTTAGAACATCTCATGCGGGATTGCGTATAATCTAGGAGGGAAACTGTCCCTATTAGGCTGAATTAATTGCCCTCACGGGATCCGGACGAGGATGCCAACCCTGTTCTCCGTGCTTGAGACCCTGTCCTGCTTGGAACCGCATTAAACCAACTGTAACAGGAACCTTCCCTTTAATTACCATCTTGAACCTACTGTTCGTCTTTCTTCTTTCTTTTATTTCGTTATCAAAAATACATTCCTTCAATTATTAATATTTCACCATGAACACTGCGGAAGCAAGTAACTTTTTTTTTGGTCCAGGCTCACGACTCCGGCTCGGCGCTCCCCTCGGATCACACCATTTTGTCAAAAATTGCCCAGTTTTGAACTCCGGAGTTCCCATAATATTGTTACAAGTTACAAGGGCTCTACGTTATCCGAAGGCCTCTTTCACCCGTTATATATATATATTTTTTATATAATTACCTTCCGGATCTATCCGAATAATAAAAGACAAAAAGCAAATTCACGAGATCCTTCTTTCTCCACACATCGCCAAGCTCTGATTTTTAACTGATTACTTTTTTGTTTTTTTTTTTTTGCTGTAGAATGAGGAGAAAGAAACAAGTGCAACCTCATAACAGCGCTTCTTTGAAAAACCAGTAATAAATTAAATCGGAATTTCAGAACGACTGTGAAACTTGCGACTATTATTGAAATTGCCAACCTTTCTTATCATAGACATATATACTAATTACAGATATTTACCGTAGAGTCGTCACTCTAACCCTTTAGCATGCAAGAGATTGATGTCCCTAAATGGGGCATCATTTTCCACCCACATTTTAATGACTCCACGCCTTGAAAAGTGTTTCATTGGCCCTAGAATTGACTGTACTATCCAGAAGGTCCGCGAGTAAAACTGAAAATCCTGAGTTTCCCATATAGACGCCAGCATAATGTAATCGTGGTGGACGGTTATATATTCAAACATATGTCAAACATATTTCGAACATATTCAAACTCAAACTCTACATTTTTTCCCTTAGCGCTTTTAAGCTTTTGTTGGCCAAAGTATTTACCATCAATAAACCGTATAATGTATTTAAAACCAAATAAAATAAACAGGTTTTAGAGGATTTGATGAAAGGTTTTTCACGTAAGAAGTTCTCCTTAAAAAGGTTCCTATGCATCAATATGGTGACTAGATCGTTTGAATTTGTTATGACAAATAAGTAGAGTTCGGCCTTGGGCAGCTCTTTTATACCGAATGCTTGGGTGGGAAAAGGAAGTCTCAGGTTAAACTTTAGAGGCAAGAAGTGGTAGTTGTTGACTTGTATCAAAAGAGTAAATTGTCGCTTTTCAAAATAAATGTCTCGTAAGTTTGTATCTCACATAAATTCTAAGGAACAAAAGGATTTTCTGTTTTGTCTTTTTCTAAAGAACTAGTTATAAGAATTGCGAGAACTTTTTTTTCCCCCAAATTTTTTTTTTCATTTTATAGATTAATGGCAAGATGGAAATATGAGTAGTGAAGAATTGTACAAAATTTTATTATTATTAATTATTATTATTATTATTATTATTATTATTATTATTATTATTATTATTATTATTATTATTATTATTATTATTATTATTATTATTATTATTATTATTATTATTTTTATTATTATTATATATTATTATAACTATAGTAATTTCTTATTCTTATTCTTATTATTTATTATTATATTATTATTCTTTGCTTATAATAATTTTTTATTATATTATTATGATTAATGTTTATTATATATTCATGATTATTATATATTATTATTATTTATATTATTATTAATTATTTATTTTATTATTATATATTTTTCCAAAATTTATTTTAATAATTTTTCATTAACTATTGAGATTTGAAGTTAGTAAGATAGTATTATTATTTGGTTGGTAGTAATTAATATATTATTATATAATTATTCAATTATCTACTTTTTTATCTATTATTATTATTATAATTATTATTATATTCATTAATTAGTTTACTAAAATGTTACTTAATATCATATATTATTATTATTATTATATTATTAATGATTATTAATTAATTTTTCATTATTATTTAATTATTATTATTAATATACTTATTTCAAATATATTTCCAATATATTATTATTATTATTAATTATCATTATTATTATTCATTGATTATTATATTATATTTATTATTATTATTATATTATATTCATTATAAAATGTTCAGTAGAAGCAAGGAGAGTAAGTAATTATTCGGAGGTCAAAAGATATAATAAGTAGATAGTATTAAGGACGAAGGAGAATTATATTATTATTATTATTATTAATCATTATTATTATATATTAATTATATTATTATATATTTATTATCTATTATTGTATATTATTATTATTATATGATATTATTATTAATCTATTATATATTATTATTTATTATTATTATTATTATTATTATATACTTATTTTTAATGATTATATATTATTATTAGTATTTATTGTTTTATTATTTATCTATTATTATTCATTTATTATTATTATTATTAATATTATTATTATTATGTATTATTTTATTATTATATTATTATTATATAGTCTATTATATAATATTATATATATATATATATATATAATTATATATAATATATATATATATACAATATATACTATATATATAAATATAATATAATATTTATATATATATTACTTATAAATATATATATACTATATATATATAATAATATATAGCTATTATAGATATCTCCTTAGGTAGACTTATACGTATAACCTGCCTAGAACGAGCTAGATAAGCTAGGCAACGACCACTACGTTCTTTAATATATCTACTACCTTATGCTACAAGACTGATCTCTGTTTACCACTATACTTAATTATGTAATCTCTCTAAACCGTCACTATACTAAAATAAATATATACTACTTATATATTATATATAATATATATATAATATATTATATTATATGATATAAGATATACTTCGTTTAACTTGTGACTCCTTATATCAGTAGAAGGTGTCGGTTTAGATCATCTTATATTACTAAAATCGTGAAGTTATTAGCTAAGCAATGAGACGTAGACACCTCACTCCACTCTGCATATATCGACTGTAATACCATAAATCACTCCATATCATTTACCTCGTCCATCTCATACGTATAAATAATATATATTATATATACCTATATCGATATATATATATAAGCATATATAATATTGGATCTCTGCATCCATAATTCAGTGTTACCTTCACGTCTAATATCAAATGAATTACCCAGTTTAGATGCCTGAAATGTCCCAATATCTTAGATATAATTAATCTAACACTCTGAAAATATACAACATTCTGAGAATAGTTTCGCTGACTGCCCGTCACGTGTAGCTCGGTACAATATAATAATAAGTGATACATAATAATAATTAATAAATAATAATCAAAGTAAAATAATAATAATAATAAAATATATAATAGATATAATATATAAATATAATAAAATAATAATATAATAATATCAATGAAAGGTAAATTAACTAGTCCAATAATATATAATAAATCCATCTGCTAAATACATTATTAAAATAGAAAATAATTTTCAAGGATTATTATACTCATGACATTCTGATAAATTGAAACTGATCATTTACCTTTTTTTTCTCTTGAAAAATATTACCCTATTGTATATCAGTTTTATCATAGTCCATTGTTTTAAAAGCAAATAATAAATCATTAATAAAATGTGGTTGCAAATCGCTTTCGATAAAAATCTTATATTCTAGAAATTTTTTTTCCAATATGCATTCATATATAGTATACCGTACGAAAATGCTGCGAATATATAAATATATATGATAACTATATATCAATAAGTGTTGCTGATAGTATTATTGATATAATTTTTATAACTCTACACATATAAAGAAAATAAATAGTACCGTTATTAATATATCACACAAATATTTAATATTATAGTATATATATATATATAATATTAAGGATTCAATATTATTATGACTAATATATATATACTATATATATATATTATATATTATATATATTCAATATAATCTTAAACGTTCATCTTTCTGATTTCCGCAAAAGTATCGCCAATATTTATATTTTTTCACAATATGTTTGATCTGAAGATAGAATGATTAAACGCACATGTTCGGTGAATGCGAGGAAGAAAACAAATTTTCAGTGGCCCGTGCAGGTTCTGGTGCTTGTGCGAGTTTGCGTGTGGAACAATTGACTCGCTCTGTCCAACATAATCTATATGTATGAGATAAATATTTGTTAATTAGGTGGAGTCTCTTTCAGCATATTGGAATTTAAAGAACTTTAATAGAAAGGACTTTTTAATGTAAGAGTTTTTTTAAAAAAAGTGAACAATTTTAAAATTGTTACTACAACTCTATTTAATGATTCATCTTTATTATTGTTTCTCTTTTTAATATGTATTTTTATATGTTAGATTGGTTAAATTCTGATGTTGAAAGAAAACCATTATATTAAAATATAATTTTTTTGATAATACTACTCATATATAATATATATATAATACTAACTATTTATATATATATACTCTTATTATAATATATTATATTTATTATATAATATAAATATACATAGTATATATATAACATATATACTATAATAATATATAATACACTATCTATAATATTAATATAATATATATATATTATATATATATAATATATATATATATATATATAGTATATTATTATATATATATATATTATATAAAGATACAATATATAATTCATATTCCTGCATATCATTCATTTATAATAATATATATATATATATTAATATATATATATATTATATAATATATATATATATAATATAATATATATATATTATTATATATATATATAATATTATATATAACTACATAATATATATTTATATAGTATAATATATATATAGCGTATATATATATTATATATATAATATATATAATATATCATTATATACTATATATATATATATATAACCACATAGAAAGAACAAATTATCACTCAAACCATAAGAGGTAAATCAAAATTGGAAAAAATTTCAATCAATTAAAAAAAATAATAACTTACAATAAATAAACAAGTAAACAAATTATTAAATGAATAAACAAATAATCAAATAAAGTAATGAAAATAAAATAAAATGAAAGTTAAATTAGTTATTAAAAAAAAAAAAAAGCAATACGTAAAATAAAATAAATTTTTTCATTTTAAAATCTCAAATTTTTCCTTTCCAATCCCAGTGACGTCATTATGACGTCATTATTCCTATTTCATTAAAGGAAGAAAAAAATTATGGAAAATTTTATCGTCTCTGTTTTGTTGACGAATCACACGAAAATACTTAGTTGTTTTTTAAAGAGAAACATTGATAAAAAATTATATTTTCATTTAACCAATACATTCGTGAAACCTTCATTATTAGTGCAATGCTATTATTTCTTATTAATTATTATTATTATTATTATTATTATTATTATTATTATTATTATTATTATTATTATTATTATTATTATTATTATTATTATTATTATTATTATATTATTATTTATTTATTATATGTAATTTATTATTAATTATAATAATTTTCACAAAATTTCGCCACTATTATTTATTATTATTAATTAATTAATTGATCATTATTATTACTTATTATTAATTTCATTTTACTAGTTTATTTATCTTCTTTATTCAACAGTTGATTTTTCTATTTATGTTAAAGAATTTATTTTTTCATTACTTGTTTTATTCTGCATTACTTTTTCTTATATTACTTCCTTTTATTTATTTAATTTTCTCTTAATTTAATTATATATATATATATATATATCATATATACTATTATTATATATATATACATATATATAAAAGATATATATATATCATAATTATAGTATACTTATATATAATATATAATATAGTATATAATTTATTAGATTATATATATAAAATTATATTATATACATATATTATATATATATAATATAATATAACTATTATATATAATATTAACTTATATAATATATTATATATTATAATATTAATACTATATATATATATAGTATATTATCTGATCTACTATATATATATATAATATATTATATTATATATATATATATATATATATATATATATATTTCTTAAACGAGATTTCATTTTTCCTTTTCTTATAATTTCTATTATTATTTTGTTCCATTGTTTTTTCCAATCTTCGCATTGCTTATTCTTTTATTAATTTCTCATTTGCACATTTACTTTCCATCCTGAATTTTCTTTCTTCCTAATTTTCCAACTGGGACGAAATTGTATTCTTCCTTATATTTTGGTGGCTTGTTCACAAGGTGGAAAAAAGGTTGTTTCGGAGGAAGTAAAGAGAAAACGAAGATGATGGTAATGAGGAAGATAGATAATAAAGGGAATAAGAAATGAAAGAAAGATAAGGTCAAGCAATAAACAAGGAGACAGATAAAAGTCTCTTGAGAGTTTAAGAAGAAGAAAATAAATGGAAAAACCAAGTAAAAACCATATATATATTAATAGTATATATATATATATATATAATAATAGTATATTATATATATATTAGTATATATTAATACTGTATATATATAGTAAGATTTATCTATGATATATATATATATATATTATATTACTATGATTTATGAAGAATTGAAATGTATTAGTCTACTATGTAAATATATCAATATTATATTATATATATTTATAATAATATTATCACTATAATTATATATATATATATATATATATATATATACTATATACTATATATTGCCTGAGAATCATGGTGACTAAAGAATATATTAAATGCA